>OZ017806.1:15000-104998 GCA_963969395.1 Pseudoscleropodium purum | reverse complement strand
GTATGGTATGTAACCTTTAATGGGTTTGAACTAATCGATAAATGCATGTACCGTTGGTATATATTATCGATTCATTCATTATGCATTTTCTTTAAGCATCCTACAGGATTTGAACCTGTGACCTTCAACTTAGAAGGTTGTTGCTCTATCCAACTGAGCTAAGAATGCAGTACAATACTAACCTTCATTCATTCGTGAACTACAAAGAAAAAAGCTGTCTTCGTGTGACGAATAAAGAGCGCGCAGCGGAAGAATAGCACCAGAAATAAAAGTCATACATGAAGCAAAAAAAAATATGATTTAGCCATAGATTCCCGTGGCTATATGCGCTCTATGCCATGCCTTTTACTCAATGAAATAGAAATGCTCGGCTGTAATACGGTTTTAGTACATAGTAATTGCATTATGATGAACGAGTACCCTTAAATGTAGTAAAATTCTAGAGGCGAACCCTTAACTACTAATGAAATGAAAATAAAATCTTGGTAGGGCCTTACGATTGATTGCACACTTTGCCGGGCGCAGTAAAAGCCAACCCAACGTTTTTTTCGCTCCTATTAGGTTCAACACACAATGAAATATCACGAATTTTTTATTTAAAACTATTCTGAAAGAAGTTAGAATTCGTTTTTTTTGGATATTTATTTGCTTTAGTTTAACATGGTTCACGTGTTATTGGTTTTCAGAAGATTTGTTTTTTTTGTCAGCGAAATCCTTTCTTATTCTCTCCTATTCAGGTTTTATTTGTACACGATTAACGGAGGCCTTAAGCACGTATGTTACTATTTCTCTAATATCATGCTTTTATTTTTTATTTTTTTTTTCAAGTTATCAAATCTGGTGTTTTTTGATTCCCAGTTGTTATGAAGAACAAAGAAAAAAATACAACAAATTCTTTTACTTAAGTGGTTTTTGCTTCTTTTCGTTTTTTTTTGTCACCTTCGTCGCGATAGTTCCCAATGTTTGGCACTTTTTATATGAATTGAATAAAACATCAACTAATCTGCTTATAATAAAGTTACAACCTAAGATTTTTGACTATATTTTATTAACTGTTCGTATTTTGTTTATTTCATCAATATGCTCCCAAGTACAGGTACTTGTGATCTTTTTGCTAGAATCAAAAGGGATTTTTGTGAAAAGCTGCATAAAAAATCGTCGTTTTTTTATGGTTCTTTCGATTTTTACAGCAGCTTTTTCAACACCTCCAGATATCTGGTGTCAAATTGTCGCTTGTTTACTTATTTATTGTATAATAGAGTTGACCATTTTTTACGCATTGATTATACAAGTTTATAAGAAGCAACTAGTCCTTTAACCGAAATTGGGCCATGGCCAGGGGGCAGGCCGCGGGGCGCAACAAAAAACAAAAATATAGATAGATTTTTTTTGATCTTTGGCCCAATTTTGCTTGCTGTTATGCATTAAGCTTTAACCATCTATCTATTCCCTCCCGGCTACCTTTCTTTTCTTCTTGCCGATGCGGGAAAAGGACGCGCAGAAGCCCAATAGCTTTTGTTCGCGCTGCCCTCCCCCACCCTAGATGCTTTATGGTCGATTTGGATCCGGCCGAGCAGGGCAAAGCAACCGTGACGACGCCATCAAGCAACGAATAGGCGCTTCGCCGAAATGGAGCTGCGACGCCCACTAGGCCATAGTCTTCGCCAATTCGATATGATATAAGACTAGGCTTGCTTATAGCTGTTACAAAACTAGCCAGGGCACAGCAAACAAAAGTATTTTTCACTCCACACTACAAAGCGGACTAATTCCCCGCTTCTTTTTCCATCTCTAGCCCTGGAGACGCAAGAAGATAATACGAGGCCAAGAAAGAAGCTCGTAGAGCATAAAAGAATGCTCCGTCTGCCTGGGCATACGAGCTTTACTTGATTTTTTTGCGCAATTGTAGTATTGTCTTCATATCCATAGCAAAAAGCCAAAAATGGTTCGAGAAAATCAAAAGATTCCCGGAATATCTTTTTTTCACTATCTACGAGAGATTAACTCTGTTATCGCTCTGCCAATAAATAATTTACATACGTTCTTGTTTTAATCAAGAAGGTCTAGATCTATGCTATAAGGGAATTGTATTTGTTGAGGTTCATATAATATCACGGCTTTTAGTGTTTTATAATTAACCTCCAAATGAGTAGGTTTTATTCTCCATATTCGGTTACTCTGAAAATTTTGTCTTATTTTTGATCTAATGAAATATAAAAAATTATCTTGAATAGATATAAGATCACCCTTAGATAATTGAAAACCAGGAATATTGACCATTTTATAATTGACACAAATTTTTTTATGACTTATTAGCTGCCTTGCTTGAAAAATAGTCAAACAGAAATTGAGACGAACCAGAATCACGTCTAATCTTCGTTCTATATCGAATAACAAACTATTTTTTTTATCTAGATAAGTCTGCGTTTTAGACCTTCGCATCTTCTTAATGGGTAATTTTCCATAAAAAAGGGACAACTTTTGTATAGTCTGTAATTCTTTGGAAAAGTCAGATTGTTTTTTATTTGTTTTTTTTTGAAGCTTCAAAATAATGGCTTTTTGTTTTTGAGTAAGTTTTTTGGTCTGCCAAATATTTTCCGAAATTTGACGACAAGTTTTGAATCTTGATGCAGGCATATGAAGTTTCATTTGTTTTTTTAACCACTGCGGATAACGGGAATTGAACCCATATCTCCTGCTTGGAAGGCAGATAATTTACCTTTAATCTATATCCGCCTAAAATTTTTTTTTATTTCTTCCCGCTTTTTTTTCTCAAATCTCCATTTACATAGCAAATTAATAGTAGGTTGATTATTGGTTCCTTTGAGCCGATGATCTTACTAAGATAAGGATGGATGTCTGAGCGGTTGAAAGAGTCGGTCTTGAAAACCGAAGTATTGAGAATACCGGGGGTTCGAATCCCTCTCCATCCGTAAGTAGGGTAATTAGTTAACCTTTTTTAAAACAAAATAGCATGTAACCTTTACAGATCTTAACGTTGTGTAATTCTTTTGCAGAATCAAGCAAAAAACAAGATATTCTCTTTATGAAAAAAAATATATAATCATTATTTATGATGATTCATTCAAGAAAAAGGAATGATCTTCAGCTGGTGGCTCTGTGCTTGGCAGCCGAAAAATAGGGCAGTACCCTGAAAAGCTTGAGGAGATTTTTACTCGGCGGGACAGCGCGTATTGTGCCGTGGCTTAGCTCGAGGCGCGACACTGAGCCATGTCGCAAAACGCGCCACGGTGCACTGGACCGAAATATATAGATGTCATAATCTGTATAGTATTGGATGAATCAAAAATTTGCATGTTTTTGTACATCACGCGCTCAACCACAATGGAACAGAGACGACAATAGAAAATAACATAATAAAATCGTCAGTATACCAATCAAATGACCTACAAGATAGACTACCGGCACTAGTGGTTCACTGCGCGAAAGCAAAGAACCGCTTCGCCCTCTTTCTTTCGACGCAGTCAAAAAGATATGATGCTTAGATAGTATACCCGCAAACGCAAAAAACAATATGACTTATGGATCATTAATAAGCAAATTTAGTTTAGTTTATTTTTACAATGACGAACCATGAGAAATAACTTTATCTATAGGCACGACTCAGAAACCATAAAACACGACCTAACCTACAGGGTTAGGCCAAATATGATGGTGTAAGTTCAATTCTAGTTTGACGAGAGGGCCTTTGACCCATTCATGTGACTGTGATTATCGATCGACGATAAAAAATATGGCAATCCATGGGCCCTTGAGCTACCATCTGAAATGGTATTGAGGCCATTAAGAGAGTCTAATAACTAAAGAAAATAAAAAAAAAATTTCCACAGATTTGATCAAATTTTGGCGGATATGATGGAATTGGTAGACATGCCAGGTTTAGGTTCTGGTGACCATAATGTTTGTGGGGGTTCGAGTCCCTCTATCCGTACAAGTCGGAACTTCAAGTTCTGCGATCACTAGGCCTTTAGTTGTTCGGCTAGCCTACTATAGAATTACTGTTTCCCAGTTAATACTGCTTCTTGAGATAGTATGCCACCAGCTATGGTAGATTGTCGAGCCGCACCCGGCATATTCAACTAATGGCAGTCGAATCACGAAGTGACCACAAATTTACGCGCAGGTCAACCAAATGGGAATGAAGAATAAAGGTGCCCAATCCACAGTAAGCGCCAAGTAGGACAATATTATGAAGTGACGACGATAAAATAACATAATGAGTCCACGATTTTTCCTAGGTAATAGAAGCTTAAAGCTAACCCTAAACTCTTCTGCCCTTATCGCAGAACATAAGGCTATGACGAGAATTTTCCGAAACTTATCTTTCCTTAGATTATGATTATTACCAGCAGAAGTTACGAGGCTCCAGAAACAACTATTTGTTTAGCATTATTATTTCCTAAATATATCATTATTTCTTAAATATATCATTGTGATATATTTGATATTAATATGACATGCATTTTCTAATCCCAACCTATTTGTGCGGAAGGGACCGCAGTGATCGCACCATCCTCTAATCACCGCGGTTATTTTCGTGTATCTAACGCCTCAAAAAAAAACAGGCTTAGTAATTCGAGTGGTTAGGTTCAAGACCCATATCAAGATTAAGTGTAACCAGATTGCTTGATCTAGAAATAGAAATCCCTCTGATGTTTTGAATTTTTTTATTAAAGATTTATGGCTGCGGCCCTCACCTAAATTCATAGACATCTTTGGAACAAACGACATTTGACAAAAAAAAGGTATAACTACTATTAGGAAATTTAGTATTATATCATAAATTTGTAAATCAATGGGTCTTGAACCTCGCATAGTATTTGTACCCTCGCTCTGCGGATCGAACACGAGTCGTGATCAAACTGTTTTTGAAAATTGGAAGAGAAGCCATGCTGCTTGATTGGCGAAAAAAGAATCTATGTTTATTCATAAGAAGTGTGCTCAATTCATAAATCAGATTAGAAACTATTATGTGCTCTATTTATTTACTATGTATGCATAGGAGAATAGCTCAGGCTTAAAGTTATAGGTCCTTCCTTCACGATATAGATGAATAATTCGATTATCAAAAAATATTGTATATTGTAGGAGAACATAAGCAAATTAACCGCCCCTACGTTGGTCTGTTATGAGCCATTGGCAGAGTGGGAAGTTATTTTGTTTTTGTTTTAGGTGGGTGCATAGCACTTTACAAGCTTTGAAAAACAGGCCGTAGGTAGATTTTTTGGAGTATAGCCAAGTGGAAAGGCTTCGGTTTTTGATACCGACAGGCAAAGGTTCGAATCCTTTTACTCCAGATTTATGTAATTTTGCATTTTCTACAAAATATATATATATTTTTTTTTTTCAATTCCGATCCAATCTATATAAAGCCAGCTGACGTAGAAAACTACGCAAGCCTCCCAATGAAGCCAAAATGAAGCCTATCCAAATACAGAAAATGAAAGGTAGTTTCATTATGGTAATATACCAGCCTGTTTCGAAACTTCCAGTTCCAATTAAAGCATATAGATCCGTAAAAAGATTACTATGTATAGCCACTTTGGTAGTGCTTGTTTCTTGATTAGAAAAAGAAAATCTTTTTTCTGGGAACACAGCCAACCAAAGTGGGAAACTATGATGTTCGCGATTTCTCCATGATCTGTCACCATGGAAAAAAGTTGAAAAAAAATATATATATTTTTTTTCAACTTTTTCATTCTGGTACGAAAGCGCAGCAATTGGCAACAAGTCGATTATGGCACGAAATGATTCATCATAATCAAAAATGAATGGATTTTTTAAGGACGGTTTATAAATAATCAAATTACCACAAATGGAATGAAAGGTGGGTCCATGTAATTGATCAATACCTCGCAAACAACAATGCTCTCTTCCTATATGTAGTTCAGAACCTAAAGGCAATAATTGAGTAAACTGTCTCTTTTTTGTGTTGGTTAACCTAAGCCACAGCATCACTGCAGGGGCTTGGCTTCCGAACCGTACGTGAGCTTACGGCCTCATACGGCTCTTCTCAAGGGGAGCCTGAAGACCGAATAATAAATAATGAAGCGGAAATTTACATGGCATTCGCCTAAAAATTTTTTTTCCCGTTTATTCTGCTTATATGAACTCTTCACCATTCGTTATGCTGCGCCCTGAGTCCCCGCGTCGGCCTTTTCTTCGGGATCTCTTTCACTGACGCGAGCAAAGTGAGCGTTTGCCCCAAAGGTCTTGTCTTGCCGGAAGAATCCTGTTCCCACTAGCTTACGGCCCGGCTGGCCTGCCAGTTTTACTGGAACTTAATGGGAATTATTCCGTTCCCTGGTTAGATTTTTGGATGTGAGATTTACTCCACAAGGGACAGTACGAACGTAGATGATATCATCACGACCTCTCTTTCCGTATTGCCAGGAATGCTTAACGCCATTTCGCCAACTAGCGTCACCCGCGGCCTTTTTTGCTATTGGCAAGTCTCTCAGTGTGGTCAATACTGGGTGTTTTTGAGCAGCGAAGCTTATACCCATTCACATTAAGTTCATCCTAAGTCCTTGAACCTTTTGCACCAATTTGGGAAGAAGCCGTCTTCCTATCAAGGTTCAAGAGTCGACTGAGCATCTCAGCGGCGGGATTTAGAACCCGAATTCAACCAGAGTTCACGCCCATATGGCGTGAGCTTAAACACGAGATGGTCGCGCATAAGCTGCCGGGTCGCACGACAGAATAACACCCATAATAAAGATGCAAACTCCTCCATGTGAAATTTTCATAGTCATGGGAACTTTTCGAAAGTCATGACCAACATCCATCAGTCTTTTTGGTGAGGCGCGAACAATAAAAAATCTATTCCAAATATTTTCAAGGACGAGAGAATAAGTTTGCGAAGAAGCAAGCAGAGAATAAAAAGCCAAAATTTTGGCTTTTTCGTTGAAGCCGAAGGTTTTTGAAAATTGCAGCAAATAAATCAAAAATATTTTTGATTTATTTGAAAGAAATAAAAAGGAAAAATTTTCTTTCTTTTTATTTCTTTGTTTCTTTTTTCCGCTAGGCCAACAAAGCGCTTGGCGCTTTCTTCTCTGTGCCCGCCTACGCGGTTTTCCCTTTTCTTCCATTCCAAGCCCACGCTCCTCGTTTGCCCACGTATCGCGCCTATATCTAAATGATAAAAAAAAGGTACAAGATAATGAAAAACAAAGCACACCACAGAAAGATTCTGAATATGACAAGTCTCCCATAAATTTGAAAATGGAGAAATTAAAAAGAAAGAGAAAAAAGAAAAAAAATGCATTTTTAGCTCTAGTTTCTGGGGAGCTTTTTTCAATTATGTTAAGTAATAAAATGGGTTTTGCTCTTACCAAAACTATCCTTTCTGTTTTCTCCATAGAGCGTATGAATCCCCTGGAATGTACATGAACTAAAAGCGATAATAAAGAGGTAAAAATAGGTATTATAGTACCATGAGAAAAAGGAGCACCTGTGGGAACATCTCTACTTACCAACCATTGAAATAGTATGGGTGCTGCCGTACCACAAAGCACAACCAGAAACATAAGAAGAAAAAAAAAATTCTGTAGTTGGACCATCTGCTCTATTTGTTTTTAGGATTTTGCTTCGAAGAAAAAGAGAATACGAGATAGAAAAACTCAAAATGGAAACAAAAAAATGATTCATTGGCAGGGCCGAAGGCTTCTCTTCCTCGGCCTTTGGCGAAGGCTTTGCGCCCCCGGTACGCTACCTCCGTAGCCATAGTTCCTGGAAGGCGCGGAGCCTTCGCATAACAAGTGACAAAAAAGCCAAAGGTTTCACCGTGTGGATTCGAAATGGTGCTAGCTTTTTCTCTCTCTGGCCTGAGAAAAAGAGCTTTTTTTCTTTATGTATCTTCCTTGTTTTGTATACAATTAGTTTGTCATGGCCTTCTTCGTCCTCCATCAGCTTTAATAAACGAGTAGATTGACGCCAGTGCACGAATAGAGTGCTTCGCCGCGAATACCATAAGATCTGGTTTACGGGTTTTGGGGCCCTCAGGCTTTGATTTAATGATAAATCAAATAATGCACCAACTAGCCTAGTACTTGATTGCCGCTTCATCTGAGAAAAAAACATCAGAGATATGATAGTAATGTTGAGGAAAAAAAACCATAAAAAGATTCCTCGTGTAGAATCTGTGGCAAAACTATGAACGGAAGTTAGCAATCCAGAACGTACGAAAAAAGTTCCTAAAACACGACATAGAAAAGTGACCATATTGAGAAACAAAGTCCAATAATTCAATTTAGGAAAAATTACTGAATGAATACAAGCTGTAGCTAATAGCCAAGGCATAAAAGAAGCATTTTCTACAGGATCCCAAAACCACCAACCCCCCCACCCTAATTCATGATAAGCCCACCAACTTCCTAGCAATATGCCTACAGTCAAAAAACACCAGCATGTCAAGATCCAAATTTGAATTTGTTTCCACCCATGGTATTGTGGGCCAGAGACCACTTTATTCGCGCTACGGATCCAACCGAAATACAAAAACGCAGTATTCGCTTTACGAACAACACGCTTCGTCCACTGGCTCTCTGTAAGATTCAGCCGCTCTTTTGACCGGGGCGAAGAGGGCGACACCAAGTGCCGAAGCCCGAGTAGGCTTCTATTGCGTAGCGAGATGAAAGCAAAACTGGGATGAAGAGAACAGGTATTTTCAAATAGATTTTTTAGAATTTTCTTTGCATTCTCCTGGGTAATCAGCTCATTTGTTATGCGAAAGAAAGCATCAAAAATTTCGGCCTTGCTTTCTCTTCGCATCGGCAAATAGAGTGCAGAGATACCATTCATTATTTTGGCTGGACATGAGCAAAAACCGATAGCACTGGCGACATATCCTGCATAAATGCAGGGAGGATGTATAGCTAATATAGGATCTTGTAAAACAGGATTTAATTCTGCAAGTGATTTGGTACAAACAAATGAAATTCGAACAAAAGGATTGGAACTTGCTAATAAGAAAATCGAAAAGAAGAAAGCAATGCCCATATAAATTCGCCGTTCATCAATAAAGGAAACTTTATTATTTGCATTTTGTGCCAAAAATAAAGAATCTAAATTGTTACATAAAGCGTAAAGCAAAAAAAAAAATCTAGATTTTTTTTTTTTCAACTCTTTCCATTTTTTAAGCCTTATGGGCCTTTTATTTTCTTCTGCATTTGCACTATCTTCTAACCTTCTATCCGAGGGCTCTTGGACGATACCTGAGGGCGCCGCTTTGGATTGGCTCTCGAGGGAGCTTTTATGATTTATGGTGCCAAACAGGTTCTGCAACAAATGATGTCTGAATTGTTTATTCTCTTTTTTTATGAAGGAAGCAGAGCGAAAAGCCACGAGCGGTCTGCGGAAAAAAAATAGATTTTTGCTGCGCCCTCGTTTTGAGACATTGCAGGGTCGAACCCGATAACCCAAAAAAAATCCATAGAAACTTAAGATCCAACACCATAATAACAAACTGCCCTCATGATTAGACCATGTTCCTGATATTTTATAAAATAAAGGCGCATTAGCATTTGAGTTGGTAAATACATTGTAATTGAAAAAATCAGAGGAAATATAGCAAAACGAAATACCGAAAAAGGAAATAGTAAAGAAAAGAAAATAAAGTGAAATAGCCGCAGGTCTTTTGTTGTAAGTTAATGCAACAAAAATACTCAGTACTAAAAAATAATGGCCCAATTCATTATACATTTCAGTAAATTTTGCTTATAATTGGCAAAAAAAATAGATTTTTTTGCGTTTTTTAACGCAGAGCGTCGCTTTGCTTCTCCCAAAGCCTTAAACAATTTGCTTAAACCCAATAATAAAAGTCCACCTTTCCTTAGGTGCTTTTGCTTGATCCATTGTTCGTATAAAAAAAAACCTGTTTTCTATTGTTGTTTTGCGGATTTATTTGACTCTCTACGGAAAAACTAGAAAAAGATAAAATAATTTGACGTGTTTCCAAAATAAAAAAAATCCCACTTAAACAAAGGAAGCTAATAAGGATTAACGGGATTGGAATGAGCATAGAAATATGTATTGAAGTACCAAATTGGCTAATGCTGGAAGGTTGATGCAATGTATTCCACCAGTTTACAGAAAATTTAATTATTGGTATATTGATTGACCCTATACGGATAAAAATAGAAGCGACGTCCGCGGAAAACTGTTGAAAACGCAGTACACCTAAATAAATAAAGAACGAGATTAATACAGAGGTTAGACGAGCGTCCCACACCCAAAAGGTACCCCACATAGGTTTACCCCAAAAACCCCCGGTTAATAGGGTAAACAATGTAAACAAAGCACCTATTTTGGCGCCGCTTTTGGAAAATAACCGAAAAAGCGGATGTTTTGTTAATAAGAATAACACACTGCTGATAGCCATTGCGATATAAATGAGTAAACTCATCCAAGCAGCTGGAACATGCACATAGATAATGCGATAATTTTCACCTTGTTGAAAATCGGATGGTGCTACCCAGATACTTAAATAAATAGCCATTGCTGCTAAGAACCAACAAAATCCGATGAGAATTCGTGCATAGCGAAAAGAGCATGACATGATCAAAGAAGGTCGTAGTATTTCGAAATACATAGGGATTTTCTAACGTTTTATCATGAAATAATAGTCCATCAATGGCCCGGCTAGAAAAAAAATATGGATCATTTCGTGCTAATTATTAAAATTCGACAGCTTTTTTTTCTGTTTGATTCGCTCCTTGCTTCGTGGAAACCTGCCGAAGAAGAGCCAGCCCAGCAAGGAAACAAATTTTCTTCGCTGAGCCCTGCGCTTCGAAGCGCTTTATTAACAGGCCTTCCCAAGACATCTATAATGCGGAAAAAAAGAAGCTTTGTGCTCTGCTAAGCTGGATCATTCCCATCTGGGCCACCTGGAAATAGTTTCCTCACTCAAACTTCACCAAATCCCTGCTTTCTCTTTCTGCCAGAATTAAGCGGTGTACAGGAGTTTAGTATAGGAAATAAATACAGAAGGAAAAGAATATATATATATTCTTTTTTTGTTTGCTCCACAATATTTACGATGAGTGAGCCGGTATACCCGCAAAGGCAATCAATTCTATTGGCTTATCAACTTTTGTGAAATGATCGAAACCAAAATGGGATAAAGAAATAAAAACAAAAGTAAATACCCCATTAATAAAAGAACATGAAACCATTCTGTTTCGGTAGAGGCGCAGAAAATAATTGAGGGTAATAGAGTGGGTAAAGTGGTAAGATTTTGCAAACTGTTCCAACTATGAGATATTATTCCGAGAGCCAAACGAGGATGAATACCACACATAAGAGTAAATATCAGACTTCCTATAATAAGGGTGAACCAATTCATTTTGAGTTGATCAAATTGGTATAGAGGTTGTACCACTGGAAAAGTACCAAAAATACCACTTATTTGAAGAACCCAATGACCTACCAATTTAGAAAGTAATATTTTTTGCAAACAATAGCCGCTTGAACAATACAATTCGAGTGTACCATCTTCAAAATCATTCTGGAGAAAACGTTCGGGAAGAAAAGAAAACAATAAACAAATCCAAATTAGACCCAAATGAAAATGACATAAGAAGTCTTTAGAAGAACCTATCATTAAGGGCGTGACTACGATATATGACAGAAATAGAGAAAAAGTCGTTATTAGTGTAGATGAATTAAGTAGAATCTGTTGATAAAAAAGTTTTAGAAAGAGTTTCAAGGTTCTTTTTCCCAATTTTCAATCCGAAAAAAAAATCTATATATTTTTTTTTTTGCTAGGGCCTGCGGCCCCGACTTAAGGGTTTTCGCGAGAGCGGCCAAGCACTTTGTGAAAGAATGACTGTTTTCGTAATCAAATTACAAAATAGATATACAAACTGTATAGAATCATCATTTACTGGAATGGGATAAGTTATTAATTTTTGTAATCTGTTCGAAATATTAGAATCCACCAAAGATACGATAGGTATTTGTAATTGATTGGCTTCAAGTATAGCCATAGAATTTTTATTTGCATCTATTATTACTAAACAATCTGGAATATCGTGTGTCATGATTCCTTCAAAACATTTTTGCATCTTTCTAAAATGCGGAAAAAAATCGAAGGGCGACGATATAGAGGCGTCTTTAAATTTGGAATGCGCAGAAAAATTCTGAAAGTGTTTTTGTACATTTTTCATATGTTTGCGATTGGTCAAAAATCCTCCAATCCATTTATGATTGATATAGCTCTGATTGGTTCTTTTTGCCATTTGTCGAACTATTTTATTATATTCTGGATCGGTATTCACTAATAAAAAATGGCCTTTTGCACGAATAATAGATTCAATCAAATTACAAGCCCTTCGTAAACAAATAAGTGTTTTTTCTAAATTAATAATAGCCATTTCATTTCTAAATCCGTATAAATATCCTTGAAAATCGGAAGTAGGTATTCGATGGCCCAGATATGCATTTGTACTTAATAATTTTTGAATAACCAACAAACTAGAATTGTACATAGTTCCTTTTTTTTATTTCCGTTTAGATAGCTCAGGTGGTTAGAGCAAAGGACTGAAAATCCTTGTGTCAGTGGTTCAAATCCACTTCTAAACACAATAGAGTGAAGCTTTCTATTAAAGAATTTTTAAGGAGTTCAGATCTTGAGAGAATAAAGTGGTCTGAAAATCGATCTTGCAGTGGCTTTAGACAAAAGCATGCTTCGTTCCGGAGACTGCTTCACAAAAAAATATATATAGATATATATTTTACTTCTCTTGCTTCTTATCTTCGATGAAGAGCAACCTCGAAGTTTGAAACAAGGCCTTGCCAAAAGGCAGCGGGCGCTTAGCTGATTGTCGCCTGCACTGTCTGTGTTGCAGATGGCGGGTAAGTATAGAGGTTGATCAAAGAGTTTGACCTTCCTTAAATAAGAAAGTGCAGTACTTGTAGAGAAACAGTAGAATTTCAAGTAGGCTAAGGACGGATTTGAACCATCTTTCTAGGATTTGCAATCCAATACATTACCTTTATGTTACTTAGCCATTTTTTCTATTTTCGGTATAAAAAAAATGAATGAAAGGCCACAGTCTTCGCAGCCCCTTGGGCCTCATTCGCTAAGAGCCGCGTGTATATTCACGCGGCGACGGTATCGGACTCTTTTTCGCGAGATAGGCTAACTGGTGATAGAAAATGGAGGATATCAACATAAAAAAATCTATACTTTTTTTTTCGTGGCTTCGGGCGAAAAGCCGTATGACACAAAACTATCATGTACGGCTCTGTGAGAGGACACAACGATAGCAGCCCGAATTTCGCCCCATTCTCTAGCAATTACTATGTAATTGCATTCCTCATGAAATTGATTATGAGAGCGCAGCGTGGTCTGAAAGCCTCTATAAGCAGATGAATCAGGTTAGAAAATAAGTACTAAAAAAAAGAAAAAAGCAACATGAGCTTTACTCAACTATTTCCCCAATATAATTCTAGTTTGAATCCATTACGCGGAAGCGCTATACAATGTTCAGTTAAAAAATTACGACAAAGCATGATATTGGTGGATACGGGGCTGAAAACTCCAATAATTTGTTTTCAACATGAGCTGAAAAGAGTGCCAATCACTAAGCAAACGAGGTTTATTTTGGGAATTGAAGATGTGGAAGTGTTTGGTGAACCGAAAATGCTTTTGTCAAAACCTCTAGAAAGAAAATGTAAAAGCAAACTAGTTTGGACTGAACTAACTAGAATCTGGCGAAGTGACCGGAATTTGATCAAAGGGTTTATTTTGAATTCAGTCAAAGGAGGTTATGCGGTAGCAATCGCAGGTCATATAGCTTTTCTTCCAAAGAGTCTTCGCAGAAATCGAAAAGTATTTCATAGTCAATGGAGAATCTTCTCTATTTTGAACATGAACTCAAAAATTGGCAATATCGTAGTAAAAGAAATTGGTGATGGCAAACTAGATTATTCTTCGCCAGCAAAACCGCGTCAAAAACGAGTAAAGCGTTTGGGCACAAAGCGGAAACACTTGCAAGACACGAAAAAAGACACAGTTTTTCATAAATATGAAAAGACCGAAAAAGAAAAAAAGAAAAATTCGAGCTTTATTCCTATGGTCTTTACGACCCAAAAGACCAAACAAAGCTTAAAGCGCTTAGGCCCAAAGCCTCAAGCCCGCACTGGGGAAACGCATGAAAATACGGAACGATCCACCACAAATAACGTATCTAGACTCAGAGATCAAGGCCGGGCAAGGAATTCAATTTTGTTGGTGTGTTAACGCAGAGCAACTAAGGAACTGGGTTTGAAGAAAGGATGTCATGGAAATGACCAATTAGTGTGACTACAAGCGATTTATCATTGCCCCATATGCCCATGTGGAAACTCGATACCTCGATGATGGAATGGATAGTAGTGGAAATATTAGTAGCTTTCAGTTAACCTATCTATCTATAAGCTTAAAAAATATTTTTTTTCGTCCAGACTCCGAAACAATCGTGGTGTTCGCTCCGCGTTATGTAGAATACTAATACCAAAATATATATATATATTTTAATCATGACTCTAGTTTCTTTACCAACTTTTCCTTCTTCAATTTTCCATGAAAATCTGCGGCCCGTTTGGTAGGTTTTGCTTAAAGAGCTTTACCATTAAGGGCTCAATAAGGGCTCAAAGAAGAAAACTTGTTTTCTTCTCTCGTGATTCAATAAAAGTATTTGGATCAGCAAAGAAAAAGTAAAAAAAAAATGCCTCAACTAGATCAATTTACCTATTTGACGCAATTTGTTTGGTTATGTGTCTTTTATATGGCCTTTTATGTATTATTATATAATGATGGATTACCCAAAATAAGTCGCATTCTCAAATTACGAAAACAGCTGATTTCACATCAGAATGTAGGCACAGAGCCGAGCGATTACAGTGTTGAACAGGATGTTGTTTTCAAAGAATGCTTCGATACCAGTATATCCTATCTGTACTCGGGTGTATCTGGAGCATCCAAGTGGTGTAACGAAATGGTAAAAAGCTTAAATGCTAATCAATTAAAACGACTGAATAAATCTTATGTATGTTCCTTAGGAGAAATTAGTGTCTCACAAGTGATAAAAAAAAACGCACTTTCAATTATGAGTCCCTCTACTTATCATATAACTTCTTTAGCGTCACGTCGAACCACAGCTCTTAACAAAATCTATGTTTTACGCGGACAAAGGAACACCCTAATGAATATCAAGAACGGACCAAGAAAAAAGAAAAATACGAATGCGTGAATTTATTATATTCGCTATTTTAATTTTTAGTGTTTTAAGTTCAAAACAAATCTTAATTTATAATGAAGAAATTATTGTAGCTTTAAGTTTTGTAGGTTTTGTTATATTTAGTCAAAAAACCTTTGGTGAAATTTTAAAAGCTACTTCTGATGCGCGAAGCGAAGCTCTTCTTTCAGAGCTACAGCAATTGATGAGTTCTCAAGAAGCTCTGTTGTCCGAGTTGAAGAAACAGCATGAATTACGTAGTATAAGTTTGCGTTCAAGTACGCAAATGATTGGAGAATCTTGTATAAATGATCTGCTTACGCGCTGCGCACCTAAGTGCAAACAGACAGTGCAAGCTGTGTTATGCCAACAAGTGGAGCAGAAGTTGAAAACACTATTAGCTATTCAAGAGCATTCTCGCAGCAGTTTACAAGAGAAGATAGTCACCTGTTTTCGCGAAACAGTTTGTGACGAATTTCGCTTTTCTAAATTGCGAAAACATCAATCGAAACTAGTTCAACAAAGCATGGTATTATTGAAAGATGGAGTTCTGAAATGAACAATTTTGCACAAAGATGGCTGTTTTCCACGAACCACAAAGATATAGGGACTCTATATTGCATTTTTGGTGCCATTGCTGGAGTTATGGGTACATGCTTTTCAGTACTAATTCGTATGGAATTAGCACAGCCTGGCAATCAAATTCTTGGTGGAAATCATCAACTTTATAATGTGTTAATAACAGCTCACGCTTTTTTAATGATCTTCTTTATGGTCATGCCTGCGATGATAGGTGGATTTGGTAATTGGTTCGTCCCGATTCTTATAGGTGCACCTGATATGGCATTTCCACGATTAAATAACATTAGTTTTTGGTTGTTACCACCGTCACTGTTACTTCTCTTAAGTTCTGCTCTGGTAGAAGTGGGCGCTGGTACCGGATGGACGGTTTATCCGCCGTTAAGTGGTATAACCAGTCATTCTGGAGGATCTGTGGATTTAGCCATTTTTAGTCTCCATCTATCAGGTGTTTCCTCTATTTTAGGTTCTATCAATTTCATCACTAGTGCGCTGTGCGAGGCTCGTTTTCAGTGAGGACTAATATCCATATTCCTACATGTATGTCTGACTCTTTCAAAGAAATACATGCAGCAGGCCAATGCGGCATTTTGGGTCAATAATCCATCATGTTTGCGAGCAGTTGGTCGATGGGGAGGCCAAAGGGGACTGCCCTCCTTGGTGGTATCCTTTAAGCAGGGTAGTAAGGGTTAGGTTAACCAACTTGATACGCACTCACTGCCTTGAAAAGGCTACATATTCCAGGCAGAATACGTCGGTATATGTGTGGTAGAGTAACCCGGGAACCGATACCAATCTGGGCGAAAGCTTTGACTGATGTAGTGAACGGTCATAGTTGTTGGACAGCCACGGGTGATTCTAACATGGGAACCGGCCTGAGCAATCAAGCAAGTGCGCAAGGACCTTAAACTACTGAAGGCCTTGACGAAGGTCAAAAAGAAAACACAAAAATGGGGCAACCACGGGAAGTAACCGCTTCACATCATCCGACAAATGATGCGCGGGCTCAGAGGTCTCATAGTAGCAAGGGGAAGGAAACCCACCCAGCCAGAACACAAAGGTGACTAGTCAGAAAACGATCCATAGTTCTTTTTCATCTGTTTCGGGCAAAGAAAGTTACTCTTGCAGGCCTCTTCGAAGAAATCAGAAGAATGGTTAACAAAGCGACGCCCGTACATATGCTAATAAGATAGTAAACAATTGTAAAAATAACCAGGGACGCTATAATGGACTGAGAATAATTCTATCGGATCCTAAATTTCTGGTTTCCTGCTATGAAAGTATCCAAGGTAAGCCTGGGGACATTACTCGTAAAACCAGCTTTCTCGGCTTTGCGGAAAAAGGTTCAGATGGCCCAACCCCTTATAGATTGCATGGGAACTGGTTTTTCAAACTCGCAGATACGTATACGCAAAGGCTGAATCATAGATTAATCTGCGCCGAAGGTATCAAAAGATAAGACTATCACATCCAGATATCCATCCTGACCTAATTAATAGGACCGCCCAATTCTAATTATTGTGGTGTGGTTGATGAAAGAAATCTGCAAAAAGTGATATGGTTCTTAGTTCACTCATCCAAAGCCGGCTTTCAAATCGAAGTTCCGAACTGGGTTCAATAAAATTGGAGCTAAGCTTCAATGCCTGAATACTTAGAGTAGCCTGACGATTCCAAATAACTATAAGGTTCTACATGATTACAAGGTAAACAGCTACTCCAAATTAGGTTATGCAGGTTTAGTAGACCGAAAAATTTTACGAGTCTGGGTTAGGTTGGATTTGTGCCATCTGCGGTGATAGGAATATGGAAATAAATCATGTAAAGACTGTTTTAGACGTTTAAGTAGAGATTCGAATAAGAAACTAAGGTTACCCGGTTGCCCAGAGCATATAAACGAAAGCAGATTCCATTATATAAAGCTCACCGCGAAGCGTATCATGCAAAGAAGCTAGGAAATGCAGATAATATCATACTATCAGTCCTAGGCCCCTATTAAGCAACACATCCTTCGAGACGCACCTGATACAAGAATCTCAGCAATTGAAGTTTTCCGAGTGAGAGCTGTATGACAAAAAATTGTCATGTATGGTTCGGAGGGCAGCATAGACTGACCCCTATCTATTTTCAACATGCGTGGGCCAGGAATGACCATGCATAGATTACCCCTATTCGTATGGTCCGTATTAGTGACAGCATTCCTACCTTTATTATCTCTTCCAGTATTGGCAGGTGTATTTGCGCCTGACAAGGCAGCGATGTCTTGGTCGAATTTGACTATATGCTGGGAACTCTGCAACGACGATCAGCAGGGAACGAACCATGATGGTTCGCCCTCAGAGACTATACGCCAAACATCTCTGGTCAAACCTACTTTTGCCATCCAGGCAAACAAAAGCTTGATGCCTATTTGGCCGGCTTGATTTGAAGTGATGGGTGCATGATCTTAGTGTTTGCAAATCCTTTGGCCTTGTGGTCCATGCGGGCTAAAAAAAAGGGTATTGTGCGCATCAAAGCGGGTATGATTAAGAAAAGATGAAGATATAGTCCAAACTGCACCACAACGGCATGAAAAAAATCGATTTTTATTGTGCTCCACTGACCAAAAGTGTGTGAATAGATTGGCAATTACCATGTTATTAACTGATAGGAACTTTAATACAACCTTTTTTGATCCTGCAGGAGGAGGAGATCCAATATTATACCAGCATCTCTTTTGGTTTTTTGGTCATGGGCGCGATTGCGCCAATAGAAAAGGTGGTACGCTGCCCTTACAGCGCTACCTAAGCGAGCACAGCTGTTCTGTGCCTCAAATCAACTATCTGCCTGGAATGCAGATAACTGGCAATGAGGTGAGATGTTTGGGAGTCGATGTCATGAGAAAGGTAGAGGATGGTGCCAGAAAAAGAAAAAAAGGCCCTTTTTCTCTTGTTTCAGTTTCAAACTCTTTTAGGTTAGACCCCGGTAATAGTAGGGATCTTTTGGGGTTGGAGTGTGCCCTCCTTTCTTTCGAGGGTAAGATTCCACACGTTGCGTGCAAGAAGCCTTCGGCCCTTGCCCGGGCGGACCACTCGAGACCCACCATCTTTCGAAAAGACAGATATTCTATTGGTAGCGTTGCCCCTGTGGTGGAACCTTTTTCAAGAGCCGAAATTGGCATTTCCATTCAACTGGACATTGTTGATATATCCAAGTCAATGATGCTATCACAGGGTGAGATGAGACGTAAGGCTATACACAATAACATGTGGGTAATGCTGAAACGTTTGACGTGGAAAGAGAGACGTGGCTTCTCTAATGGCTCAGGATCTCCAGACAGTCTCTCCGCTGAATGGAAGGAGACCCGAAAAAAATCACGGATTATCGCCAGGAAAGCCGCGGTCATCATGAACGAGGGTCGGTGGCCCATGTTGGGAAAGAAATTTACGGCTATTCATAAATTAGTAAAGAACCAACAAAGGATCCTCTCTCTCTTAGCAGCTTCCCTGGGACTCAGAAACCCATTTTTGAAAGACTGCATGCTTGAAATCTGTACTCAATTAACCTCTCGAATAATTGCCGTAGATAATTTCTATTATACTTCCGGAAGTCGAACTCCGGGAGTCGATGGTAAAATACTAGAAGCTTCTTCCCGAATCGGTCTAGTTCGTCGTATCTTTCGGATCAATCTAAAGAACTACAAGAGCTCACCCGTTCGCCATGTTTCCATTTTCGAACCAAAAAATGGTGAAAGGCTGCTAAGAATACCCACAATATTTGACAGGACCGTCCAGCACTTGTTCAAACTAGCTATTGAACCTGTAACAGAACCCTTTGCTGACAAATATAGCTTCGGATCTCGAAGGGGAAAATGTGCACACATGGCGGTAGGTGAAATTGCTTACATACTAGACACGAGAAGGCAAAGAGTACGCGAAGTGAACGACAAGAGAATGGAACAAAATAGTAAAAATTTTGTTTCCAAATGGGTAATTGATGCTGATATAAAAGGCTTCCTCGGCCGAATATTTCACCGATGGACCTTAGATAATTTTCCCATGCCTAGTAGTACAGAAATCGTACTCGAGGAATGGCTTAAGAGTCCAATTGAATATCAAGGGGAACTTGAAGTCTCGTTCCGCGGTGTCATAAGTCCTTTAATCGCGAACTTTGCCCTGGATGGGCTAGAAAGGAAAATAACTGGCGGACACCGGACTACTATGGCTGATCCTGAAAGGACAGAATGGATGCAAAGAAAAGGCCATAGTTATCTCTTTAACCAGACTCGAAAAACAGAATCAGTCCGCCTTATCAGGTATGCTGATGACTTTGTCATTATTACCAATGATGAGACATTAGTGGAACGACTTTTTGAAAAAGCAAAAAGTTTCCTGGCGGAACGTGGCCTTCAATTGTCGTCAGAAAAAACCCGCATATTCCCGTGGAAGATCGGAGAGAGACTTCATTTTATCGGCTTCATATTCCATAATATCGATAGGGCTCGCTCTTCTAGCCAAATTACCTCCTCATGGAAGGTGGGGAAGAATTTCACTCGTGGGGGCCTCTACGTGTATCCTAATCCTAATAGAATAATGTCGCTGAAATGGAAAATAAAAAATGTCTTTTCTGAAAATATAGATTTCTCTCCTTACCAGATGATCAAATTGGTAAACCCAATTCTTCATGGTTGGGGCAACTACTTTGGAATTGGCAACTTTCTTCATACCTTCAGTCTGCTGGATCACTGGATCTGGCATAGAAGCTGGCGATATTTACATCGTAAATTCTCTAAAACTCCTCGACCCAGACTGGTTTCCCGATTCTACCAGGGGGTGCCCTCTCCCCGTGGCAGACTTTGGGATTTCCATGCTACTTGGACCGAGCCCAGTGTAGATGCCAAACGCCATTGTGCTGACGTGATATGGATAACACTCCTTGCGTCTATGGTAAAAGAAGTTCCTGCTCATATGTTTCGAGCATCTCGTGATCTAGGTAATCCTTTCATAGATTCAGCCCCCTTTGATGAATGGAATCTTCGGATTCAAAGCTATCGGGAAATTTTGGTGGACGGGAAAGGTAACGAATTTAGCAGGCTATTCATCCGCCAAAAAGGTATATGTCCCGTATGCAATCAAGGCTTAGGTTATTTGACTAGCTCTAATTTAGAGATTCATGACCTGCGGCCTTTTTATAAGAACTCGGAAGTGCCTGGTGATGGTAATTTGTTGCACAAATCCCTTGTGCACTCGTGGTGTCTTGTTACAGAACATGCTTGAGGATGGACTTGGACTACATAGGTTATGGGCATATTCCGCGAAGAGCCCAGTGCTTTGAGAGGAGCTCGCTGGGTTCTGTGGGGGGCTTTGCTGGGAACGGCAAAATCTATCCCGATCCTGAGGTCTATATTCTAATCTTGCCAGGATTCGGTATCATTAGTCATATCGTTTCTACCTTTTCAAGAAAACCCGTATTTGGTTATCTAGGCATGGTTTATGCCTTGATCAGTATTGGAGTTCTTGGATTTATTGTGTGGGCGCACCACATGTTTACCGTAGGCTTAGATGTTGATACACGTGCTTACTTCACTGCGGCTACCATGATCATTGCCGTGCCTACTGGAATAAAAATTTTTAGTTGGATTGCTACCATGTGGGGAGGTTCAATACAATACAAAACACCCATGTTATTTGCTGTAGGATCTATCTTTTTGTTTACTGTAGGGGGGTGCGACGTGCTAATCGGAATGGATGACGTTTACTTCACCATAACCCCAGAAATGGCGACAGACGGACGTATTCTCTCTCCAGTTGACGTGTAGGGGAGACCCCAGAAGCAAAGATGAGTAGGGTGAAAAAACCCCTCCTTCGGGGGCTTCCGAAAGGTGGTACCCTAAAAAGGCAACGGAGGGAACCAAAAACAACGAGGTGATTTGCACTAACGGGAGGCGAACCCGGTGGACCCCCTACCGGGTCAACGCGTCAACTCTCTCGAAAATCTCGTACGTGGCCAAATAGCAGTAGGGTGCAAGCAATTCAAGGCTCAAGTAAGCCTCGCCCGCTATGAAGGACTTAAGGTTCCCAATCCCAACACCTAACCGGATGACGCCATTTCTGTCAAGCACGGGACAGCAGGTGACCCACCACTTCACTTTGCTGAGGAGGCCCTCGACAAATGAGGTTTGGAAAAATCTTTTTGCTATACCCTTGCTACGCGGGCCAGGCGCACAGGCGTGTGAGGACTTCACTAGTCAGGCGGATGACTAACCTGATAGCGAAAGAACTGCATTCCATTCTTAACAACGACAAAGGCAACCTTAACAACAACCTTAACCCTTGCAGATTTCTATTTCAAGGAGACCTGACCGAGTTGGCATACAAATGTTTTAGTTCATCCTGGGGCGAAGTACGCCGGCCCTTGACGGCAAAATAGTAAACGTCAGCAGAAGAAAAATAAACAACTTCGCTCAGAACGCTTCCGATTTCAACAAGGTATGAGGCGCTTCGAGGGAGGCGAACGCCCGCCGCAGCCTACAGTGGCCCTCTAAAGAAAAGATCATTCTGGAATAGTATATAGCAGTTATTTACAAACCGGTGCCCCTATCAAGGTCTTCGACCCTTGCATTTATTTAGCCCACGGTGTCATCGGAACCGGACCGCAAAAGCACCACTGAGCTCTGAAAGGGCATAGAACAAAATACTACGGCAACATCGACCATTTCATTTTGGTAAACCTGTTGAAAAAGAGATAGGAGACTTATACGATTCGTTTCGTTGGCGCGTTGAGCGAAATACGAGAGGACTACAAAGGCTGAATCCTAAGAGGAATATGCAACTACTATTCGTTCGTCGATAAGTTCTACCAATTAACGAATGAAATGAAACTCGTCATCAGGAACTGCTGTGTTCGCACTCTAATCATACTAAAAAAAGCAGACGCCTTACAACTACAATGGGACGGATTAAAACAGGAGGCCGCAGGCTTCTCCAGAAGTGATATATCGACATCATTTTCCGGGAAAAGGAACCCGGAATTAGGTCAGAGGTTACTTACTTCCTGGTGTTCTGCAGTAATGGAGGTCCAAACCAGGACAAGAAGAGCACACAAGCATGTTGGAAAACCCCAACCAAAAAGCTTGGTCCCGCTACGCCTTTTCTCAAAAAGCTACGCGGCAGATCTATACTGGACGATACCAAATGCCTAGTCAACGAATCCGGGCCAATAGAGAGGACACAACAATAGCAGCGCAAGTTGAGCCAACTCGACAAGAACATCTCACAGATAAACGAGATGCTGCCCAGACTAAAAGCTCATGAAACTGAAAAAGTTGTTGAAGGGGCGCAGCAATATATATGTTGCGACCTTGCTGCCGCGTTATTCTCTGGCTACACTTGCCAAGCTCGAGCATGGGAGAGCCGACCACGAAAAATACTTCTTCGACTGCTATACATTCATTTTGTCATCAGCTAGCTTCACATACAAGAAAGAGTGAGGACAAAATGACATGTCATCAAATAACAACATAGAAAAAAAAAGACTTCTTCGAACTCTCTCTCCTCGATGAAAGGAACTCAGAAGGAAAAGAAAGAAACCGGAGAGGCAATCGCAGCCTCGTTCGACACGTCGGTACAGGCTATAAAACCCGTGCCAAGTCGTAAAAGAATTAGACGCGCGTGCAAGCCGTATGATGGGGAAACTATCATGTACGGTTACGAGAGAGGTGCACTAGAGGCGCAAAGGAAATCCAAAATTGGCCCCACCCGAGTAAGGGCACCTACTCTACTCTTACTGGAATAGTATTGGCCAATTCTGGGCTGGACATCGCTCTACATGATACTTATTATGTGGTTGCACATTTCCATTATGTTCTTTCTATGGGAGCTGTTTTTGCTTCATTTGCAGGATTCTACTATTGGATAGGGAAAATAACTGGTCTTCAATATCCAGAGACTTTAGGTCAAATTCATTTTTGGATCACTTTCTTCGGCGTGAACTTGACTTTCTTTCCTATGCATTTTTTAGGTCTTGCAGGTATGCCACGTCGCATTCCAGATTATCCAGATGCTTACGCTGGATGGAATGCCTTTAGTAGTTTCGGCTCGTATGTTTCTGTAGTAGGAATTTTGTGTTTCTTTGTAGTGGTTTTTTCCACCCTAACCAGTGAAAACAAGTGTGCTTCAAGTCCTTGGGCTGTTGAACAGAATTCAACGACACTTGAATGGATGGTCAAAAGCCCTCCGGCATTTCACACTTTTTCAGAACTTCCGGTTATCAAGGAAAGCATTTAGACGTCTTAGCAGATGGTGCCACTTAAGCACTTACCCGCTCTGCCCTCTCCATTGGGGGGGCGGAGCCCCACATCAATGCCAGATATTCAACAAGGGCCGAAGGCGTGGCCGCCAAAACGTTTTCTTCATTTTATGGAATCCATGTACTCCATGACGAAACGAATAGGGCAACTCAATTTGTTATGCTGAGGAAAAAGAAGACGATTAAATAACGAGGAGCAAAGCGAACAGTTATGGCAATAATGTATAGGTTGCCAATGCTTCTGACGTATTCGTTCTTATTCAAGGAGCACTCCGCATACAGTGCATGAAAGAGCGTAGAACCAATAAGCTGTCCAACAAACAGCAGAAATTACTACTCGCTTCAACAAAAAAACCAGGGCCGAGCAAAAACTACAGAAAATTTTTAATAAATGGCCAATGAAAGAAAAAATAGTATAAAGAAAAAATACTAGAAATGAAGAGCACTGCTTCTTAATCGTGTCGCCAGTATTGACTATATCGCCGGGTCGGGTTTTATAAGATAGGTTGGCATAATTTAGATAATTGATGAAAGAGACAGATAGATAATTAATGCTGACGGTGACGTAGATTACTGGCGGGACTCGAAAAGAACGGGAATCCGCTCTTGATGGAAAAATCCTAGATAGGACATGAATTTGCGGGAGCTAAATAGGAAGATATCTATATCTATACTGTTATTCAGAGTTGCTATCAAACGACTCCGACCCCTACTTTTGACTATGGTCAAGCGCGAAGCGCAGATTGTTCACATGAAGAGAAATGAAATAGGAATAGTAGTTGGTAACACCTACAACACTTCTCTCTTTTCAAAGCCGCATCCTAAAAGGACAAGCTGCGCTTCGCGCCTTCGCCCAATCTAAGCCAACAAATCTTCTTGTAATTTCTCTCTTTGCGTTTTTCACTATCTGAGCTTAGATTATAAGCCGAAGGCGCGGTTCTTTTTCTAGAGACATAAAAAAATAGATATAGATTTGAGTTTCACGTAATGACTCGTACTAGACGAGCCAACGTGCAATGTCTATTTTGATGTGCATATGAACTGCCAGGGGAACTTCTAGAAAAACATTTGGGTATAGCAGGACTTGAACCTGCGACCATTAAGTTAAAAGCCTAATGCTCTACCAATTAAGCTATACACCCCCAAAAATATATATATATTTTTTTTTATCATTATGTAATTTGATGATGAGAAATGGGAAAAAGACAACAATGACCTGCGGAGCAAAAAAATCTATTAACTATTTTGGGTATTCGAGGGCGCCGCAGGCGCGCGCATCCATTTCAGTCCAATTTTCTTTCTCTGGTTTTCTAGAATCTAGGCTTAGTAGGACTCGAACCTACAATATCACCGTTATGAGCGGTGCGTTTGAACCCATTAAACTATAAGCCCTGGATTCGATATGCTAGTAAGCATATCGAATCAAACGCGGCGCTTCGCGCCCTCGTTGACTCTAGGTCCAAAAGGCTGGGAATGAAACGAAAAAGGCCGCTCAAGGGTTAGTGGCGTAGAAGAACGCGGAAGCATTTGGTGAGTTCACGAAGACCGAGGCCGACTGCAGCGGCAAAAAAAAAAAGAATATAGACCCGCGGCCTTTGGTCTTCGGTCCCATTATCGATTGAAAAGCACGCGAAGCTATGCATTATGAGAGATTATTAAAGATTATTTGGAACGAGAAGTGAAACAGCTAAAAAAGAAAAAAAAATAGATATATATATATCGCTTCGCGCCTGCTTCTCTTTTCATCCAATGAGCCTTTAGGGCTCTGCTCCCAAAGCCATTGGAAAGGCCGCAGGTTGTCAGTTCAGTTCTTTTACGCTCATGCTCCTGGTAGCAAGTGGTGAAGGGCTCGAACGTACGAATCGTTCGGCCCTAAGGTGCCAAAACATTTAGATTTTTTGGGCGCAGCCCTGTTGGCGTAGCCAACAAAGTGCAGCCAAAATAGATTGTTTTTCCCAAAAAATCCCAGCACCGAAAAATTAAAAAACAAATAAGATCAAAAAGGCCATCATTGAGGCAAACAAAGCAATAGCTTCTGTTAAAGCGAAACCTAAAATGGCATAACCAAATAATTGCTTAGCCAATGATGGATTTCGCGCAACGGAATGAGGTTGGATAGGGGGTCATTTTCATATCGCCCTTCGCGGCGAGAAGAAGGTACCCATGATACGCAACTCCCCCCCCCCTAAGAACCGTACGTGATAGTTGCCCATCATACGGCTCCTCTTTTTTCATATCTTACGTGATTTCGAAGAAAAAGAAAAAATGTAAATTTTTTACGGGCTCTCTTAGGCTTTTCGGAACAATTATAGGCTAATACCTTCCAGTGTTTTCATTGTCGGTTTCGCTCCTTATCCGAGTCAGATTCCAGCTTATCTCAAGCTGCTATCAGTACGTTGAAGTCCGATATGATCTCCATCAGGTTCTCCTACTTCCCATTAGGTTCACGCGTAAGATTGAAGAATTTTGCCAGGCAAGCAGCACAAAAAACAGTCTTTTTTTTTTCGCTTTCTTCTGGTAAAAAGCCAGAACTACATTCCTCGACAGAGAAAGAATCTGGACCTGCGGCCTTTTCTGTGGGAGGTTTTCCATTCATCCCCGAATGTATATCTCTGTCACCAGGATTACCATTCTCGTAGCTGTCATCTTTGTCGACCCGCCCAGCCTGTTCAGTGCTTTCTAAGCCTAACCGACGTTAGTCGGCGACCACAGGTCGTTCATTCCCCCCCTAGGGGCTCCCTTTCACCGTCGATTCTCGGTATACTCAAGTAAGGGCGGCAACCTGTGATGAGAATAATCCCCCCTAGTTTATAAGAGCGGCTATTGTCGAGATTCGTCCGCCTACACTTAAACAAGCCACTTCCCTAACTCCGCGGCATTGCCAGCTCTTCGCGAGTCGGCGGGAGTTGGATTACTGCCCAAGGCCCCGGCAGAACGCAGAGCGTCATCGGGTTTCAGATGCGAAGCTCCGCACATCGAAGAATTCCGATAGGGTGCTTTTCTCCCCCCCGGTCAGAACCACACGTGCAAGTTTCTTCGCATGTGGCTCGTCCATGGCAAAATTTTTCAGCTTTTGCGGCTTCTTGCCGTATAAGCACTACTAGTCCCCTCTGCACAGGGACACACGGCTACTATGCGATTCCATCCCTCCTCTTCCGCGTGCACCTCATAACTATGGCATTTGCAGCATAGTGTGATCTACTTTCTAGATTCGGCTATGGCTACTTCGACAAGAGCCCTTTGGTCTTTGGGTCCTAAGTGATGTAGTGCAAGCTGGTTTGTGCTACTGCACAAGTTGGATCCATCCGTGTATTGTGAGTAATCTGCCCGGCTGTAGCCATGCTTCACTCTAGAATAAGGTTCTTCGAGTGTAGTTATCTTACTAAGTAAAGCGGGGCTTTGATTTTATGTGAAACTTTTCTAGATTTCTCGGGGAAATGAGTAGTATATTGACGCTACCTTCTGCCCCTTCTTTGTGATCTGCAGGTTCGGACCAAATTTGTAGAAAACAGCCTCCGCCGGCTGTAGGCTATGCTATCTGGCTAAAGTTAGGGCGTGGGAGGCGCTACCGGTCTGCCGCGCTTTTTATTGGCGTTAGTTTCAGTAGTTGCTTTCGCTGATTCTTGCTACCCTTTACAGACGCGGGCATGCCCGCGTCTGTAAAGGGTAGCACATTACCATTTACAGCCCTTTCCTCAAAATTTTTCACGTTACGGGCATTGTCGCATGCACGACTTGCTTTGCCCAGTGTATCCTCCGGAGTACCTATGGCTGATCTGTCACCCATTTATTTTTAGTTTATACCTCGGCTCTTTGACTGGCATGTACCCAAGTGTTAACCTTAAAGGGTCTATTGGGGTGATCCCTCGCTTTCACGTTTGGGTGCTTGCTCGTGGTTTAGGTTAGTGAGCGGTTTTTCATGCTTCTCGCAGTTTCCCCCGGAGGGTTGTTCGCACCAAGAATTTAGTTGGGCCTTGGAGCCTTCCGGGCCACCTTTGTCGGAAGGGGTAACGCTTGACCCTGACGCACTCGTGATAACCGTGCCACGAAACTTAACCAGGCCCCATGCTATGGTTCCCTGCGGTCTGTTTCCGCTACGGGTTAGGGGACCGCCCAGGCGATAATCTATTGACCTTCGCTGATCCAAACGCGCTCTAGCGAGGCGCACACTAAATACGTTTCCAATACCTATAGCAGCTCCCGCTAAAGCAATGGTAGCTGCTCCTGCTCCGATGTTAACCTAAGCCACTCTATTGCTGACGCAGCTCGGCTTCCGAACCGTACGTGAGCCTACGGCCTCATACGGCTCTTCTCATAATGTTTGTATCTTCGAGAGTTTCGGCCATGTAAAAGAAAATTTTAGCAATTAAAAGTTTGCATATTTGTTTAATATACCTATCAATATGGTTTGTGTTCCAGCCGTTAGCCTCTTCTGGAGTGCCTGCGTTTTGTTTTCTATGGTCATCCTGCCGCGAAGCCTTATAGATCCTGGATTCTAATCTGAACACAAGCCCTTCGGCCTTTGGCCCGGGCATAGCGTGTCCAGGCCACAGGTAAAAAAAATAGATTTTTTATTGAAAAATATCACTTAAAAAAAATATATATAGTTTTTACCCGGAACACCCAGTTTTTTTCAAAGTTATGAGTCTCCAAGTAAGCATATCACAAGAATTTATCACCGCGCTTTCGCTTTTTGGAGAATCCTGCTACCAATGAACATGTGGCCTGGCTAGCCTACCCTACGATCATCTGTTTGGAGTTCAAGGTAGTTACCCCGTTCCCGAGTCGGATTGTTGCGAAAACCT
The DNA here is from genome assembly GCA_963969395.1 of Pseudoscleropodium purum. Lineage (NCBI taxonomy): Eukaryota > Viridiplantae > Streptophyta > Bryopsida > Hypnales > Brachytheciaceae > Pseudoscleropodium > Pseudoscleropodium purum. The sequence goes on along the minus strand of OZ017806.1, from coordinate 76,089 downwards.
AAGAGACGAGCAATACTGCGGGAGGTGGAACATGCACGTAGAACGTAGTGGAAGCAACTACTTTCCTGGCCTCTTTTACTGTATTCCCAGAATGCCTATGATTAGAAATCAAGCTAATCATACTCGTCCTCATTGACTTGTAGTCTAGCCCCCAGTAAGGGTTCAGCATACCGAAGGTGATCGGGCACCGAAGCTTTAACTCGTTAACCAAAGTGTTCCTCTCGGTTTTCTTCCTGCGACCATTCTGCTATGAATTCCGGGGTTGCCACTCCCATGTAATGATCGAGAGTTTGCGGGACATTACCGCGCAACAGGGATTACACCTGCATCCGACAAGAGTTAGAATACTAAGTTCCGGCCAAAAAAAAAATATATATATTTTTTTTTAAGTATTTTTAGGTTTGTGGGCCAACGGGTCGCACTAATTTTGCACCTTCTAGCATAACAATTTCATTTTTGTTTCTGTCAAAACAATGACCATTCAAGGGCTGATCAATCGAAATGAGGCCAACCCAACCATTTAGCCAAGTGATGTCATATTCATTTCATGTGGTTAGAACACAAATGAAGGCGTAAAGACGTGTTCTATTTACACAATCTCGACTAATAAAGCAAGCCAGGAGAGACTGGAGTCGTATGGCTGAGAGTTGCGCCTCATACTCAGTTTCATGAGGAATGCAATTACTATGTAATTGCGGGTGTAGCAAAAATCTATTTTCTTTCGGCCTTTTATTACGTTTCTGTAATCTTCTATAAGACAAGTAAAATAGCCCGGGTTCGCTTCCGAGTTTATTCGATCCTTCTTTCCTCAAAAAAGAAAATCCGTGTCATAAATTGATCCAAAGTGACTTCTTGTTGTTTTTTCTAGAAAGAAAGTATCTTTACCCACAAACTTGGCTGGTTTTTATAATAAGACTGGAAAGGATTGGCACTTGTTGTTATCTCCCCAGATAGGATAAACTCGCTCTAACGAGGGCTTCCTACATTAGCATTAGAAAATGGTGAAACCGGGCCTGTACCCCGGGATTTCACTATATTGCATTGTCAAGTAATTGAAAATGAATAACTTTATGATGATATTTAAACACGGCGTTTTTTAGGGGGTCGGCATCCATTATGTGGGGTTGGGGTTACATCTCTAATTTTAGTAATAATAAGACCTCCTAGTCGTAAACCACGTAGCGACGATTCCTTTCCATAACCTAACCCTTTTATTTCAACTTCAACCGACTTAATTCCTAGTTGAATAGCAGTTCGGGCAGCATTTTCTGCAGTTGCTTGAGCAGCATAATTGGTTGAGCGACGAGATCCCTTGAACCCCAATGAACCTGAGGAGGACCAAGTTTTTGTATCTCCTTTATGATCTGTTACAGTAATGATGGTATTACTTAAAGTTGATCGAATATATGCAATACCGTGCTTTTTTTTCTTCTGCATGAGTTTTTTTTGAACGTTTAGATTTTGTTTGATATCATCGATCGGGTTTTTTTCCAATCCATCTTATCTGTTTACTAATCAAAAATAAATTTTGTGGAAAAAATTTGTACAAAATAATCCATTAAACAAAAGAGAACGCCGCAGCTTTTGGTTCTCCGGGTGAGAGATTCTATTATCCGAGCCCGCCCTGCCGAGAAGCGGTTACGGTGCAAGAATAGATGAAAAATATGCGATGACTCAAAAAAAATATATATATATATAGATTTACTGCGCCCTTTGACCCGTTGCGCCTATATGCCAACCAATAGGAGCCGGCCTTACCAATCGATGATGTTTTTGCGGAGAAAAAGCCAATAACAAACTGTGTAATGAAATTGAAATTTCATTACACATCGCTTCGCGCCTTCATCATTTATCATGGATAATAAAAAAAACTTACAGCCTGCGGCCTGAATCAACTTCGTTGATTGATCGAAACGTTTCTGAATTTGCGACAAGTCTTAGCATTAGTATGAGTTCGTTGACCACGTAAGGGCAATCCCGCATTATGGCGAAAACCGCGATAACAACCAATACTCATCAATTGTTTAATATCCCTCTGAATTACTCTCGTTAATTCTAAATCAACTAAATAATTTTGACTTATTATTTTGATAATTCGGTCAATTTGATACTTAGTTAACTTATTAACTTTAATGTTATCATTAAAACCTAATTGAGCACACACTTGAATTGCTTTTCTAGGGCCAAGTCCAAAGATTCGAGTTAAAGCAATTTCTACTTGTTCATTCGGCACTAAATTAGTTCCTAAAATATATGACATGATTTATTTTTTTTTTCCTTGTTTTTTATGTAGAATTTCGTTTCGATATTGTATACCTTTTCCTTTATAAACTTCAGGAGGTTTACAACTTTTGATGCTGGCAGCAAATTGAGTTACTTTTTGATGATCTATTCCGGTACAACAAATGATATTGGGCTTGAAGCAAAAAACGCGAACTGCAGACGTGACTTGAAGTCGAATCTCATGACTAAAGCCTAATTTTGGATATAAAATAGAGCCTTGTGGATTAGTACTGGCTTTGTACCCAACTCCAATTATTTCCAAAAAACAAAATAATTTGGCTTCCATAAACTTGACTTAATTTTTTTTTATAAACTTGGCATAGAATCTCGCCATCGGTTTTTCGTACTTCACGATCCCGTATCAAAGCCCACTTCGAAGTGGATAAGATTCTTTATTATACTAAGCCCTAAACGAGTTGTTGATGAAGAAATTAGAGACTTCGGTTCAGAGATTTTTTTCATTTTTTTGGAATAGATTTGATCAAAAAAATGACATTTTAAAAAGATTCTCAACCTTCTGTTTGCTTTCCTACAGAATCTGTTAATAGAAAACTTGCATTGTACAAAATCGTAAGAAAATCCCGATAGAGACACAAAACGGAAACACCAGAGACACCTTGATGCTGACAAAAGCAAGCGTTTTATTCTCTCGTTTCTCTTTTCGAATAATCGGAATAGGTAGGTCCTCAGAACTATACGTGAAAGCTTCCGCTTCATACAGCTCAAGTTGATTCTCAGAGGTGCTATCGTCGGGCGTCCGCGGGCGCTCTCAAGGCATTTTTTGTTCATCCGCAAATCTAGTATTACTTCGCGTGATTTGCTGATGGCAAGTAGCATGCAAAGGTTATATGTTAAAAGCATCCCAGCCGCGACCTTTTGATTCAGGTGCAGATTCACCAGTTATCATCGTATAGTCACCCTCTTTATAGACTACACGCCAGTAATCGCACCTACGGTAGACTATGGAGATATTCTATTTATAAGTATTTTGCGGCGCTTCTAATAAGAGCTCTGGCCTTCACTTGGGTATAGGTTGAACTCTTATTTCATGGGATTTGACCATTACGCGTTTGAAAGTTCTTATGTTAAAAAAGCTCATTAAGGTGACGGAGGCGGTAGAATCTATTTTATTAGTAAACGCGGGCGGATAGATATTTTCTTGTACGCTCATTCAAACACGCTGCACGAAACATGAGTTCCTTGCCTGCTTATTGCAGCGGATGAGATTTGCGCGTAACCTAATCAAAATCTTGTAGAATTCTAGCAATGGAGTTATTCCACGCCATCAACTCGCGCATTTTAGTACGCAAAGAGTAGCCACATGGTTAGGTAGGATTGTGATACAATAATGGTTTACGCCCGGCGAGATTTTCTTGAACTTAGGGCGAAGCCCGTGGTTTCAATATCCTTCATTTTAAAGGACCCTGCTTTCTATTCATTATTTTGGTCCTGACCTCTTTGGAAACAGGACCGCATTCTTCTTGTTATAATGGCAATTTTATAACTTCAGTCAGGAAGATCGAGGCAACCGTCCTCTACATAATTTTTTCCGTGGTTTAGCTTAGGAGGGGCTTTCGCGCATTCCAGTATAACCGCCTCGAGACTGCTAATTCATTAGGAGTGGGGCATGTTGCAACCTTATGGTAACAAAGCCCAGCAAGTACGTCTTGGGTTTAGGGCGCATACATAGCGCGGCACACCGGTCGAGTTCGTTCGGTATTCAGAAGCCAAAGAGCGCACAGCGCTGTAAAGGATGAAACCAAAAAACGTAGAGCAAAAAAAAACTATTTCAAGCAAAAAAGAGTTTTTTTTGCTGCACCCTATGGGTACTCGCAAAGCTAACCTTTATTCCATTGACTACCAACACGATTTGTTTATGCCTATTAAAGAACCTTTAGATGCTAATTCACGAGAGACTATACGAGAAACGCGAAATAACTTATATACGGAACGGGGGCGACCTGTGAAAATACATCGGTTTCTTACTCGTGTTCTGGAACTATTTCTTGGCAACTTAGACGACTTTAAAAAATATTCATAACGTATTTGATTAGGGAGGTTTTTGTGTCGAGAAATAGCTTTACATTGCATTCGCTCTAATTCATATTTAGCCACAAGTAATCTACGTGTATGATCTCGTATAATTTGATTTGACATATGACTAAACCTCTTTTTGCAAAAAACCACTCCACAAAATGAAAGCCTCATCTTGTGTTTTGGCCGAAGTAACAATAGTTACATCAAACCCTTGAATATGTTCAAAAATCTCGAAATGATTTTGTATTTCCGGAAATAATCGTAACAACGGCGTTGGCATTGATAATCGAATGGAGCTTTTTTGTACTTTAACTGGGTAATCGTAAAAAGATATTATCGTAATAAGTTTTTCCAAGAAATTATACATGGTATGCCCTCGTAGAGTGCTCTGTGCTAGGTAAGTGACATATCCTGTGTCTTTTTTCGACTCTCGATTCAATAGAAATTTATTAAATCGAAACGACTTTCCTGCCGAATCTCTGCTTCGTGTTCGTATGAATTTTTGACCACAAACAATCTCCATAGCTAATTTTACATTTTTTATCAAATTAGAGGGTGCCTTTGGAACTATTATTATTTTACACAATCTAGGAACTTCCATAATGTTGCCATAATTCAATTTTAACAACAAATCTTGACGTAATAAATTTTCGTAATGAAAACGGAGTCTATTTGGAGTGAACATAAGTTGGCTGCTTTTTTTTTTATTTCAGGTGGAAACGAATAGAAGCACTGTCCCCTATCTGATTCAGAAATAGCGGGCTGTTATGCCTTCCTTTTACATAATAAGAGGAAAAGCGTAGGAGGACGTAGTAGCAAGCTCTTGATTAGCTTTGCGCCCCAAGGAAGCGAAAAAAATGGTTTTTAACTTTTCGCAGCAAATATTTTAGCCCGGAAGCCTTAGCGCTTCACTCGGGGGTCTTCGACCTCAACGCTATGCGCTTTATTCTATTCAGAAACGAGAAAAGTGCTGTGTGGAACAAAACTCCGCATTGGGGTCAAAGACCATGAATTATTTATAATAATAAATTTTTTACTCGTTTTACGGTCTCAACATTTCTATCGTCTCGACTGCTTGTTCGTTTTCGGGCCCATAGAGTCCATAAGTTTACAAAGATTCCTGGTCTTTACCCACTTTCTTCGCCTTGCTCTGCGCCTTTCGGCTTCGTTCTTTATCCATTAACTAATTAAAACCATTGAACAAACTTGGTTGACAAACATAGTTTATGCGCCGCTAATGTGGCAGCTTGTTGCGCATTTGACAAACTCACACCATCCATTTCAAATAAGATTTGTCCTTCTACCACACGAGCAATCCAACCTGTAGAATTCCCTTTTCCTTTTCCCATTCTGACTTCGGTGGGTTTACTAGTAATAGGAATATCTGCGAAAACTCTTACCCATATTTGACCATTTCTTCGAAATTCTCTGCTTATAGCACGACGCGCGGCTTCAATTGCTTGATATGAGATACGACCAGCTTCACAACTTTTCATGCCATATTTTCCGAAACAAAGTTGTGTACCGTCTGCTTTGCAACCCTTAAATCTGCCTTTTTGATATTTACGAAATTTTGTACGTTTTGGATATAGCACAAGTTGTCCCTTTTTTTGTGTTAAAAATATGAAACCCACACTTTGACACCTAAAATCCCATAAGGAGTAGATGCTTGTGCTTTCGCATAATCGATTTGATTGGAAAATACATGTAAAGAGGTTTCACCGTACTTTTTGCATTCAGTTTTAGCTATTTCTGCGCCATTTAATCGGCCTGAACAACAAATACGGATTCCTTTAACATATTGGCATTTTTCAATCTCTTGAAATGTAGATTTACAAATTTGTCGAAATGATTTTTTTTGTTCCAGTTTCCAAGATATTTCTTGAGCAATTAGAGAAGCACTTTGATAAACAGAAGCTATTTTGACTGGCCTAATTAAGGTATTAGTTTTTGTTTGATCAGATAAAAAAAATTGCATTTTTTTCCAATAATAATAACGACTGAACAAAGAGTGAACTTTCCTCCATTCAGCATCTCTTGAAATGAAGGGAGCACCAAAATCCAATATAGACCAGGGTTGCCGAATCAGCTCTGTATTTTTCATCATGTAATTATCAGCTAATGGCACGCCTTGCTCGCGATGGATTCGAAAACGAAGCCTTAAAAGGCTCTGTTTGCGCAAGCAGTGGAGGGCATTTTGGTGTGGGAACGTTAGTGCCCGGACAAAGCTGGGGAGCGCCGTGCGCAAAGCTAAAAGCTCTTCCGCGCTACGCATCTCTGTCCTTCCGGAATTAATATCTTCAGAGAAAAGCCAAACTGAATAAGCCGTTTGGATGTTCGGAGAAATTTCGGGTCTATTTTTTCTCGCAAAGCCCACTTCATTCGCCAAGCGGATGAAGTGGGTAGAACCCCGTAAGGCTTCCACATAGGAGCCTTGCGCGGTTTTGTCCATATAGGTTAAGCCTTCTTTTTTCGAACAAATGCGTTTATTTGACAGAATAGAACGCATTCTTTTTTTCAAGCTGTCCTCTTTTTCTTCTGTTCCCTTTGTAATATATTTTTTAATTATGCTCCGTGCCGCCAAATTGGAAACTATGTTAACAATAGGATCAAATTGAATTCGGTTCTTTGAATAAAAGAAGTATTGCATGACCAAATGATTTAGAGGAGCACGCACAGCCGCGAAAAGGGTCTGTGGAAATACATCGCTAATTTGACGCAGAGAGCCGAAACAAGAAAACGCATAGCTTTTTTCTGACATTTTTCTGTCATCATTCTCCAAAAGGGCATCGTTCCTCAAAGAAGTAGAGTTTTTGGAGGCCATCCAACCGCTGATCCGAAGTAATTGATCGATTCCGTGCATCGATGGTAACCTATCATCGTATCCATAGCGCCGAATCTTGACTCCGTTTCGCTGTATCTTCGTAGCGTCGTCAATACGCCTAATCAGCTTGACCGATTGTATTGCCCCAAGGCCTGTGTGTCTCGATCGGCTAAGTCGATCCAAAAAAAATACGTGAATGAATGTCCTTTTGGGAAAATGATGAATAATAAACTTACCGAGACGAAAGCCAAACGTTTTTCCCGTAGGTGGACGTATTAAATCAAAGTAATCTCTAAAATTTACATCTTGATACAACAATTTTCCATAATAATAATCACTAAACCAACTTGAATCTGAACTACGATTCAGATTCAGTCTGACTGAAATCGGATTTATTTTTTGCGCCATAGTTCACTATCGTACCTTTTTTTTTTGTCTTATTTTCGTTCTCGAGGGCGAAGCTCTCCTCCCAGAGGAAGAAGGTTTCCGTGTAGAAGCAAACTCTCCAAATTTATGACCAACCATTTCTTCAGTAATTTTCAAACCAACAGAACCTTTTCCGTTATAAATTTGTGCATAGCAACCGACAAATTGAGGCAGAATACAAGATCTACGTGACCAAATTTTCCATCTGATCTTTTTTTGCTTGAACAAGCAAGCATCCACAAAAGGGCCTTTCCATACAGATCGTGTCATAAACTAATTTCTGCGTTTTCTTACTACTGTTCTAAATCCACCTTTGGCGGGCTTTCCCCAAGGTGATACCGAAGGTCTACCTCCTTTTGTGCGTCCTTCACCTCCTCCATGAGGATGATCCACCGGATTCATAGCAACACCCCGAACAATGGGACGTCTGCCTAACCATCGGCTTTGTCCTGCTTTGTCAAGCTTACGTTTACCATGATGAAGATTGGACACTATACCGACAGTAGCTCGGCATCGGGAATCTATGAGTTTGTCAACACCCGAAGGCAATCGCACAATACATTGTGGTGTATTTTCGAATTTCTTGATTATTTGAGCAAAGGTCCCTGCAGCTCGAATCAACTTCGCGCCTTGACCCGGATTCCATTCAATATTATGTATCCATGTGCCTATAGGTATATGAGCCAATGATACGCAATTTCCTACCATTTGATAATAGGAATCAAGTATGTTTTTATTCTCACTTGAAGCGTAGTCCCCCCCAGGGCGTAACCAAGAAGCAGCCTGACTACGCTGCACGGGCTCTTCCACCCTGAGGGACCTTTGGCCTTCATTTGTTAGGTGAACGAAGTGGTTTCGGAACCGAAGGTCGTTATGGGCTAGCAAATTATGGGAAGATTTATGTTGATCGAACGAAGTCGAAGGTTTAGACCAATCACAATTCATTACCGTCTTGCCAGCTTCTAACTGATCACTAGCTAATATATAAGTGAAAGGTGCACGATCTACTTTGCCCGCCTCAACCATTGGTCCTTTTTCGCTATGCTCAGGTTCAAAAGAAAAAAATATATTGGTTCTCCAAGAAAGCGCTTTGCGTTCGATTCTTTGCACCCCGCTATGCGTCTTCCATCTTCCGCCCTCATTTTCAGAAAACGTATCATGTCCTCCAAAGTTTTTCATTCGCGAAGCAAAGAAAGCGGGCTTTGACCCGGCTGAGGCTATCCTAGGTAAATCAAGAAAGCTACCGAAAGGCCCTAAAATTGCAGCCTCTCTCTTTGTCTTTGGAGAGAAAAGGGCAGAGAAAAAAACGTAATTTCTTCTCTGGGTTTTCCTGAACAGGGAAGAAGACGAAAATAAGAGGCCGAAAAAAAAAAGATTTTTTTCTCTCCGACCAAGAAAACGCTTGGCGTTTTCTTCTGTTTGACTATTGGCTGCCTCCGCTTGTCTCATTGCTCCGAGCCATCGTACTAAAGCAATCCAAGAGGAACGATTAGGATCATAGTCGATTCTTTGTACAAGGCCAATAGACGAAGTGCTCCGTTGAAAATCCATTTTCCGATGCAATCGCTTCGATCCACCTCCTCGATGAAAAACAGTAATACGCCCTGATGAATTTCTGCCAGCAGACTTTTTTTTTAAACGAAAAGTTAATTGTTTTAGTGTCATGGTGTATTTGCCTCTTTTATTCGTATTAATGTTTCATCTACGATGATTGACCGCCTGCAGCAAGGTTTGCTATCATCTTATAATAAGATGGATTGAACTGCGAATAGATCCTAGAGTTGCTGCGCCCTTCTCGCGCTTTTCTTTAACCTCTCTTATGTATTCTCATTTCAGATTGTTTTCTGTATATAAGATCTTTTCTTTAAGCGATTCGATCTTGTGTGTGTCAAGTAGGTGCTCTAGGTTTGCATTCTCAAAAGATTTAATAACGATGCATTTTAGTTAGTCGTTACATAATGAAATTAGTGCTTTTTTTATGGCATTACGTAGGAATGCCATAAGCCTGATGGGCCGCGGGCGCTTTCATCGTTCCACCCGGCCCTGTCATTCGCTATGCCAAGGGTAAAGCAGACAGCAGAATGAAATCTATATAGATTTTTTTTTACTGCGCTCTGTGACCTTTGCAAGCTTATTTTCTCTACTTATTAAAGGGGCATAGAGAAGAAAAGCGCCAAGGCACCCTCTGCCTCTGTGCTCCTCGTTCGCGAAACGAACAGAAAAGTGCGTAGCTCCGGGAAAGAAAAGCCTTAAAATAGCGCATTCCGTAGCAATTCGCTATGTATATACTTCTCTGCACGCTATGTTGATGAGTCATCATAGATGATTCAGCGACGTTTCGAGTTTCGCGAAAAAAATCTTTTTTGGCTCGAGAAAGGTAGGGCCCTTCCTACCTGTGAAATAGTAATTCTATCTATCTACCTCTCCAAAAACAATATCTTGAGTACCAATTATGGTAACAACATCTGATAGCATGTGATGTTTGGACATAAAATCAAGCCCTTGTAGATGAGCAAAACCAGGTGCTCTTATTTTACAACGATAAGGACGATTGGTTCCATTACTGACTAAAAACACACCAAATTCTCCCTTAGGTGCCTCTACTGCAGTATAGGTAGAAGAAGCTGGTACAGAAAAACCTTCTGTATAAAGTTTGAAATGATGAATTAAAGATTCCATGGATTGTTTCATTTGAGATCGTGAAGGGGGACATAGCTTACGATCATCCGCTTTAATCATGCCACTAGGCATTTGATTAAGACATTGCATAATGATTCGAATACTTTGTCGCATCTCTTCGATACGAATACAATAACGGTCATAACGATCTCCTCTGGTACCTACGGGTACATCGAAAATCAATTGGTTATACACATCGTAAGGTGCTGATTTTCGCAAATCCCAGCATACTCCTGAGCCTCTTAACATTACACCACTGAATCCCCAATCCAAAGCTTGCTGTGCGGTAACAGTACCAATATCAACTAATCGTTGTTTCCAGATACGATTGTTGGTTAACATTTCTTCTATTTCATCAATACGAGAAGCAAATTGTTGTGTAAATAGAAAAATATCTTCACTTAAGCCCAAAGGCATGTCTTGTGCAACTCCGCCTGGTCGTATGTAACTGGCATGCATCCTGGCTCCTGAAACTCTTTCATAGAATTCTAAAAGTTTTTCTCGCTCTTCAAAGGCCCACAGGAACGGAGTTAATGCCCCCACATCCATAGCATGAGTAGTTAAAGCAAGTAAATGATTTAAAATTCGAGTTATTTCACGAAATAACACTCGTATATACTGAGCTCGTAATGGTACCTCACAATTACAAAGTTTCTCTACAGCTAAAGAATAAGCATGTTCTTGGGCCATCATAGAAACATAAATAGAGTCAGAATTTAATTGATGCCAGCTATGCCGCACACATTCACTCGCATCACATAATAAAGTGCTCCCCGAACCGTGTGAGATGGTCACCCATCACACGGCTCTCTAACTTGAGTTACCCTTAGATTCTAGATAAGCAAACCAGGAGCGCAGCGTCATAATGGTTGAGTTTCGACTTCAGAAGTATTTTCGCTTCTGGGTGATGAAGCTCTGGTTCGAATAAAGCGTCTGCCTGGTTTATGCGCTAGCGAACGAACCAAATATTAACGGACTTCCTTCGTTTCTTAAAAGTTGCGCATTCTGGCTTAATTTTTAAAGAGTATGGAGTAGGCTGGTCTTCTCCGAACTGCTCAAGTGCGCGGCGTCAGTCTGCCGACTTAGGCTCCTTTCCTTCCGCTTTCCAGCAGCACTTCCTTTCTTCGTTTACATGGTTCTCGAAACAAAGGCTGGGGCAGGTACTACGAGCCCTCTGTCCCACGCATCTCTATCTAGAGAAATGTATGGTTCACCGGTTCCACCGAATGCTCCTATCTTTTCACAAGATCGTATGAGTGTGTAGTTATGCTTCAGATGCTTTGCTATATTCATATTGAATCGTAGTTTCTGTTTCTATCTCTGGTGTACTCGCCTCAGATCTTCGACACACGAAGAAAGACGTTGTAGGAGGAGGCTGCACTCAGAAAACTGAAAGCCAGCAAAAAAAAATATTTTGCCTTACTTTGTTATCTTGCCAAGGGAAGCTTATTTTCCTTCTAGCCTAGCGCGCCCAGGTGATCATTCCGCTGGCATCTCTCATTCATGATACTTTCCATTTGACTGACACTCAAGGATGCAGTTAAAGATACGGCCAAGGGTTGGCTATTCCCAGTTATCTTCTTCTACGACATGCTGTCGTCGTCGCCATATTCTATATGTCGATTAGTCGTATCTGTTTTGCTGCGGGTTTCTGCAGCACCTCCATTCTGGAGGAGTTCATTCGATGACTTCGCGGTCGCCCTCTAAACGATCAAAATAAGGTAAAGCTTGAAGATAAGTTTTATACTCGATTAATTTTTCTGTGCCTCTAGTCGGGTAGGCGCCGATCTTTCGGCCGGAACCCCCCCAAGAACCGTACGTGCAAGTCTCCTCGCATACGGCTCGCGCCATTTATTACAGGTGGCCCGAGATTCAATAAAGAAGGTCTGAAGCCTGCAAAAAAAAATAGATATATATGCTATGCTCTGCAGCCGTTTTGGTAGCTTGGAAATGTGCATGCGCAAATTTGAGACTGCTTGTTTCCCTAGTTCATGGAATTCCATGAAGTTTAGGCAGCGCCATCTGTCGTATCCAACACCCGCAGTCTTGCCCCGCGTTTCAACTACAGTGGGGTCCTACGAGCTACCTATTTTTCCCTTTTCTTTCAGCCTTGATTCGAACCTTTCCACTTCCGTTAAATGACCCGGCCTCCCTGGCTTGACCTTCCGGTTATGCTCTTGCAGCTCTACCGGCTCCTCCCCCGGTTTCCTCGTTGCTAGAATCTTTCCGTATGCTTTTGACGCAAGCTTTATCCTTCACGACTCGTGCCTTTGCTAGATAGTATTTGCCAGTAGTGCCGTCCTACCCGACCTATAAGGTTCTGGCTCGTACCTTGTGGTTAGCCCACCCATTGTGAGGACAATAAATTGGCGGTTGAAATGGGACCTTAGGCCGGTTACACGTTCCGCTGTGCCGAGATGCGGAGGGGCTGGTCGTGATAATCACCCCGTAGGAATACGCGTGCGCCCTTGACGGGCACTCCAGGACCCGCCGACGCGTTCTTGTTTCCAAGAAAGCCCAGTGGTAAGTCAACCACAGTGGTGGTATTGACATACCCCTATTCATCTCTGTCGAGACCTCTAGTGTGGATAACGAGGCCACCTTCACGACCTTCTCCCCCCTTTCCCCTGAGCGATTTGCCTCACTTGAGTTGCCCAACAAAACGCCTTTTGCCCGGTGCTTATGACGCGGGAGTTGCCTCCACGCGCCACCCGTGGTGGGGAACAAGCAGGACATAGCTAGCGGCATAGGATATGCCGACTCGGCGTCAGCGGCTTCATGCCGCACTGAAGTAATCCAATATGCGGTTCCGCGCGTTCTACAACTTCTCCATTCATCTCCAATACTAATCGTAAAACACCATGAGCAGCAGGATGTTGAGGTCCAAAATTCAAAGTAAAATTTTTGATTTGTTTGGTTTTAGCCATATTTAATCATTTTTCTTTTTACAGAGCCTACAACCGGACTTGAACCGGAGACCTTTCCCTTACCATGGGAATGCTCTACCATCTGAGCTACGCAGGCCAATATATAGCCACTGTTTGTATTATGGTAGAAAAATACCGTAATTGTTGCTGGCTTAATTTCTGTTTCTCGGCTCGGCTGCTTCGCAGCCTGAAGGCCCGTGAAACCGAAACATCGTAGCTTTGCAAGGCGGGACACCGGGAGAGGAAATCCGGGGGCACTGCTGCCCGCGGCATGCATTAGGGCGCCAACTCTCTACCCGAGCATAGAGCACAGCCAACTATTTATCTTGCCAGCGTTAGAAGAACGCTACGTGTCCTCCATCTTTACCCTCAACACGTTTTATTACAAATTATTCCGTTTGGTTTCCAGATTCTTTTCTCCAAAGTCAAGTTGAAGTGCAAAGCATAACGAGATCTCCTGCAGCTAGTAGAAAGCGTAATTCATCCAAGCACCTATACTGCTTTTCTACAATATATCACTTGTTTATTTGGAGACGATCGGAGTTGAACCGACAGCTTCATGCTTGCAAAACATGCGCTCTACCAATTGAACTACGTCCCCTACGGAGAAAATGGAATTTGAACCCAGGATACAGTATTGTTGTATTTGTCAGGATGGGCGGGCCCTCTCATGCTTTTCTCCTCCGGTTAGAACTACACGTGCTGCGCTTTGCGCCCACATACGACTTACGCAACCTATTAACCATGTTAACCCGCAAAAGGAATGTTTGATTCATTGGCTACTGGAAGATGTCCTATGTATATTGTGAGAAGTGTTGTGTAAGAAGCCTTCGGCCCTGCGGTCTATTCGACACCCTTCCAAGCTTATGCTTACTTGCTTTGCCAGGGTATCTCATTCTCATTATCAGATGTCCTTCCTTCAATGGGAACTGCTATATTAAATGGCGCCATTAAGGGCGGAGCAAATAAGGCGCAGTAAATCTTTCTATCTCATCATAAGAGAGCTTCGCCCTTTTCACCGCCGGCTTCCCGCTATAATCGAACAACTCGGGGCGCCAATCTACTCCTTACCTTAACCTAGGATATTCTCTATATAAAATTCTATATAGAAAATTTTTCAGTTCCGCTAACACCGATTAAGATCTTAGAGTCTTTTTGACAAGGTCTTTGTATTAGTTCCTTGCACTATCCATCCGCATAGCATAATTTTTTTTTCCAATCTCTTTACTCTAGCATCAGCTCAGTATGTAATCTTAACCATTATTACATTATCCCTAAAGTTTCACACCTCGAGATTACTTTTGACGCGGGTAGGATAAGGGCTACGCCCTGTAAAATTGAATCATATTATATCGCATGCTTTTCATATTATATCGCATGCTTTTCATATTATATCGCATGCTTTTTTTGTTATATTTCAATAAAAAAAAAAGATTTTAACTGATTCAGTTACCAGTTCATAAAGAGAGATATATCTCTCTTTATGAACTGATTTTATAATAATTCATTTTTGAATTAAAGAATTACCGGGAAAAACGGGATTTGAACCCGCGACTTCTGGCGTGACAGACCAGCACTCTAACCAACTAAGCTATTTTCCCAAACATAATGAATCATCGTAGATGATTCATCGGAATCTTTCCATTCTACTGGCTATATACGTTAGTAGAAACCCGGAAGTATCGTTCAAGCGAAGCCACGAGTCTAATGGCTGCGCGGCTCTCTGCTTTGCACTGAAAGGCACTTTTTCGCGATTAGTTGACCTGTGGCCTCGCATGCGTCAAGCCGATTACACAGTAATGGCCAATAAGGCCGAAGCGCTTCGGCCTCTACTCGCTATGCTAGTGGAGCCGTATGGAACCAGGGCACCTTTTATTTAAATGTCCACAGTAAAAAAAAATATATATATTTTTTTTCTCATGACCATCTTATAGTCCAGATTGTACCATAAACTAAGAAAACGCATAGCGTTTTCTGCTTTAGTTGGCCCAACGAAAAGCAAAGCAAAAAAAGCGATAATATATATTACCGCTTTTTTGCTCTGGTTTGCCACTTTCTTATGTTTTCCTTAACCGTGTCATTCTCTTTCGAAAATAATAAGCTCTCATTCGCCGTGCGAATAAAGCGGGCTTGCTTTTTTCCCTTTTTTCTATTATCGCGGTTTTATTATCATCAATTAAATTAGTAAATTTATTCATACGCTAGATTCAATTTAGAATCATGGATAATGAAAACCCTTGGGTAATAACGGACTTGAACCGCTGACTCTCTCGGTGTAAACGAGGCGCTCTACCAACTGAGCTAATTACCCTAATATGCTAAATAATCAATTAAAAAAGAACACATCATGATTAGTTTATTTTTTCTTAAAGGTGTTCATTTTTTACCAATTGCTTGACGCTTCATTTTATTGCACATCACTCAAATTGATCTTTCACAGCTACGCCACCGAAGTGGTTCCTCCAGCCTATTAGTTAAGGTAAAGCGGATAAAGGGCCGGACCCGAAAGTAGGAGCGTAAGGCTTGAAGATAAAAAGCATAGCAAAAAAATATTTCTTTTTTTTCTCTCTATTACCACTTGTTTCTTATATAGCATAGAGCATCGACAAAAGGTAGGTTGCGCTAATCTCTTTATTGATTGTATATAATTGAGTATACTATGTAATTAATATATAATGTCTTTTTTTTTTCATTTTGTTGAAAAGAGCGCGGGGGAAGCGAAGCATATTATTCAGAAGCTCTTCAGCGAGGGGAAAAAGTAGGAAAACTACCTTCACCTTTCATTCGTTGTGCGAACCCTCCCAGCCGCTTTTTCAGGCTTCCCCCATCGCAAAAAGATCTATTCTATTATTTTCAGGCATTCACTGTACGGGAACAGACAGTCATTGTTCCGCGAAACGCTTTAATATTTGCCACCCGATAGGGTAAAAATATTAAACTACCAGACAGGACAGAGAGAATCAAACGCACGAAAACAAACTAATTTGGCAGCGCCCTGCTCGATTCGTTTGACGTCCCACCATCCTTTCAGTTAATTTCATCCGAGAGCCGGTGCGGCCTCACGGGCTCTCTTGCCGTGGGCTGCACTTTGTTGGCTACGCCAACAAAGGCTCTGAGAGCTCAATAAAGTTAATGAATGACTTATTATGCCTACTTATCGAGGTTTATCCCATTTTGTTTACGCGGCAATGGAAGGAATGCTAAAAGCTTGCAAAACGATAAAAGCAAAAAAACTGTTTTTTTGCTTTTATCGTTTTGCAAGCTCGGAAATTGCCGGGTTACTCCCAATCTAAAGCGCCCTTCTTCCATTCGTATAAAAATCCAATCGTCGAAATCGATAAAAATACTATCATAGACCAAAATCCAAACAAACCAATTTTGTTAAGAGAAACTGCCCAAGGAAATAAAAAGGTGACTTCCGGATCGAATATAATGAATAGAATAGAAACGAGATAAAATCGTATATCGAAACGACTTCTGGCATCATCGAAAGGATCAAAACCGCATTCGTAAGCTGACAATTTCTCCGGATAAGCCGAATTAGAAGAAGAAGCAAATAGAAAGGAAACACCGATTAAGATCAAAGAAAATAGCAAACTTATTACTAGATAGACACAAATAGGTGCAAATTCCATAAACCAAGAACCACTTTTTTTTCTAGGAGAATAGTTCCAATGGTAGAACGATGGTCTCCAAAACCACAGGTTAAGGGTTCGAATCCCTTTTCTCCTGATTACACCAGCTAGAATTTGGTGAAGGGCGAAGCAATCATCGAAAATGATTGATTCATTTTAGAAGAAAGAAAAGACTGATGCAAACATCTATCTAGGCGCGGGCCCAGATAGTGGGCGCAAAGCGCAGCATTACGGCAATACATAGTTAATCTGGGTCATCCAGTTAAAAACCAAATAGTGGGCAAAGATGACGCATACGTAGATAATATCGATGGTACAAATACAAAGGCGTAAAGCCCTTTTCCTACTAATAGTACATTAGAAGAAGAAGCGTTCTATATATTCAATTTTGTTAATGTCTTGTTGCGTTTTTGTTTTCTTCGAATCTACATGTTGTTAATGTGGGGATGGAGGGTTTTCGAGCTCCGCTCGTATGACGAAGCCCTACTAAGGGCGTAGCCAGAGGGCGGAAGAAAAAAAATTGGCTGCGCCCTGGCCGCTTTCACCCTCCACCCGGAAGCACGGAAACAAAACCTGCGGCCTGAAAATTTTTTTTTAGTTTCATTTTTTTAAACTGAATGAGTTGCTAAGAAGCTCTGTGTAAATTTTTGACAAAAGGTAGCCAGTTGACTATCAATCTGCTCAGTAATGTTTTTTTGTTGTACGATAGCAGAAAGTATATCTGAGTCTATAGACTTCAAAAGCTCATGTTCATATTGATTGATGCTCGAAATAGGAATTTGATCTAAATAACCTTTGACAGCTGCATAAATAACAACTATTTGTTTTTCAATAGGAATTGGGCTATATTGTGGTTGTTTAAGAACCTCTGTTAGCCTCGCTCCACGATTTAATAGATACTGAGTAGCCGCATCAAGGTCTGAACCGAATTGAGCAAAAGCGGCTACTTCACGATATTGCGCTAATTCTAGTTTCAAGCTACCGCATACCTGTTTCATAGCTTTTAACTGAGCCGCAGAACCTCGAGAGTAGGGTTCGCACCCATCTCTAGGCGCTAGCACAGGATATAGAACCCGGCTCCCTCTCAAAGAACCGCGCGCGATAGTCGCCTATCACACGGCTCCCTTCTCCTGAAACCTGTCACTTATAGACGGGGACAATCAAATCATCAATATTTTGTCCGTGTGTAGTTTTTTAGAATGTTAAGCACACAAAGGGATTTGCTTCCCATTGAATGCTGGTTCATTATCCCGGAACTGTGCGGCATAACTCTCTTCCCTATCGGTCTTATAGCCTTTGCTTAAGTCTCGTGGCGTGAGCTTAAAGGCCGCCTTGATGGCCGTTTGTAATATCGGGTCTCTGGCGCTGATCATCGTAAGCGGTCTTGTCTTCCCGGGTTTTGTTGATTTTGGGATGTTTACTCGTTTTGCGGGGTATTTCCCCGTGCGCAGTTGTTCTGCGATGTGCCCGAATCATCTTTGATCAACGCGGATAAGAAGTGGATTTCCTCCCTGGAAGCATCATTCTTTTCGTTATCCCCTCCTTTTTTATGAATCTAGATTTGATGCGTTGGTACGATGCTATGAGCGCATGTGGGTCCGTTATTATGTTGATGATTTTCTGATATTTCCTGTCGACGTTAAGTTCCAGTTCTCGAATTCGATCGGCTGCAGCCTCAACTCGGGCAGGAGAAGCAGGACTTTCCTAATTCTCAGTTCTATCCATCGCCGAACCAACGAGGTTCCCCCCTCGTAAGTTTTTGTGGTGGTTCCACCGGGACCGTACGAATCGCGGCCTTTCCTTATGAATAGGTCCGGATTCCCATCGGGAGTTCCCTCTAGGTATTTAACGATTTGTAGAGCCTTGGTTGACTCGTTCATCGCCGTGGAGTTCGTGTGTTTTCCGACGCAGGGTTCCCCTTTTCCTTCTCGTGTAGTGGAAGTACTCATGCTGCAGACGGCACATATCCCAAGTTCACGCAGGTAGAATCCTGGGTGTCTTCCCTCTGAGAGTAGGGCGACCATCATCGAGGTTTGTTTTCCTGAACTTCCGATAGTTAGTTTCTGACTTACCGGCTTTCGACTCAGTTATAATCGAGTAAGGCAGATTACGCGCTGAGGGATCCTACGCAGAGCTTTCCAACTCCAGCGATCCCATGTGAATCTCACCCCGCTCACACGACTTACAGATAATCCTACATTAATAGCAGGTCGAATTCCACGATAAAAAAGTTCTGTTTCCAAAAAGATTTGTCCATCTGTAATGGAAATAACATTGGTCGGAATATAAGCAGATACATCTCCAGCTTGTGTTTCAATTACAGGTAATGCAGTCAAGCTACCTGCACCAGTTTGGTCTGACATTTTAGCGGCTCTTTCTGATAGACGAGAATGTAAATAAAAAACATCTCCAGGGAACGCCTCACGACCTGGTGGTCGACGTAATAATAATGACATTTGTCGATATGCCACTGATTGCTTTGAAAGGTCATCATAAATGATTAATGCGTGCATTCCATTATCTCGAAAATACTCTCCCATAGCGCAACCTGAATATGGTGCCAGGAATTGCAGAGGAGCAGGATCCGAAGCAGTAGCTGCTACGATAATGCAATATTCTAAAGCACCCGCTTCTGAAAGAATCTTAACTAATTGTGCCACGGTTGAACGTTTCTGTCCAATCGCTACATACACACAATACAATTTTTCACTATCCGAGGTGCCCTGTGTGTTGATTTGCTTCTGGTTCAATATGGTATCAATAGCGATAGCAGTTTTTCCAGTTTGTCTGTCTCCTATTATAAGTTCTCGTTGACCACGACCTATAGGAACCAGGCTATCTACTGCTTTTAATCCCGTTTGCATGGGTTCGTGCACAGATTTACGTGCAATAATCCCGGGAGCTTTAACTTCTACACGCTTTCGTTCTGCAGTGCTTAAAGCACCTTTTCCATCAATAGGTACTCCTAAGGCATCAACCACACGACCTAACAAGGCCTTTCCTACAGGAACATCAACAATAGATCCAGTGCGCTTGACAATGTCTCCTTCTTTAATAGCAGTATCACTACCAAATATAACAATTCCTACATTCTCATTTTCTAGATTCAAAGCCATTCCTTTCACACTGCTGGCAAATTCAACCATTTCTCCAGCTTGAATCTTGTTTAATCCATAAACACGTGCAATTCCATCTCCAACTGATACCACTCGACCGATCTCATCCACTTGCAATTTGGTGTAGTAATTGGTAATTCTTTGTTCTAATAATGTAGATAGTTCTGCTCCAGCCAACTTATTTCCAGTTAATTTGTTCATAAATTAATAAAACCTTCTACCAATAAATTAAATAATTCCACAATCTGAACCTTCAGATTGTGTCCAATTTATCATCTTAGATGATAGATCGAGACGGGAAGGGGAGAGGCATTCATTGGCCAAGCTCTTTCAAGCTAATAGAACATAAGGAAGAGGAGATGAAAGGCAAAATAGATAAAAAATTTTGGGGCATTTCTATATATTTTTTCTCATCCTTTTCTTTTCATCCTTCCCTTTTCTGTTAAGCCAATGAAGTAGCGGAGGCCCACTTTATTCTCTTGAATCCTCATCACCCGAGCGCGGCGTTTCCATAAAAGGTCAACACTCCCGCTGTTTTAGATCGAAAAGACCGAGTTTGGTTCAGACAGGCAAAGCGGATTATTCAGCATGCCGTAGAACTGAGCCGAGCATGCAATTACTACAGAATTGAATATTATTAAGATGGCTGTAAGCAAAAATTCTTTACTTTTTCCTCGATTTGTCACTACGCGAACTTTGTTCCCAGGGACTAGCAAAATCAAAATAGCGAAATTCTTGAGTCATCTCAATAGGTTCAGAAACCACACGTTTCTCTGAATCATCATAACGTACTTCCACATATCCACTTAAAGGAAAGTCTTTTCGTAATGGATGACCCTCAAAACCATAATCTGTTAATATACGGCGTAAATCGGGATGATTAGAGAAATAAACACCGAACATATCCCAAACTTCTCGCTCCCACCAGCCGGCTGACGGAAATATATTGACTGCCGAACAAATTGGAGTTATTTCGTCCACACTGGTTTGTACACGAATGCGTGAGTTATATTGAATACATAGAGTCAAAAATTCCATCGCAGAGCCGCAGTTTCCCTATGCATTCTCTCAATATAATAAAGTGCTCTCCGAACCGTGCGAGATAGTTACCCATCACACGGCTCTCCAACTCAAGTTCAACCAAGGTTGTTTGTAATCATATGGCTCTAAGCGTGGGCTTTCCCGGCGAAATAATCTATTTTCTACGTACATGGAGCATCCGTGGCCTTGCATTATAGTAGAAACTAGCAGCATATATGGCTTCCAGAGGTGCTGCGCCCTCGTATTGCTTATCGTGGTAATTTTTGTAAGCGAATGAGTTATGCAATTCGAGCGGGCTTTGCCTTTCTTAGCCGCGGTGTAGAATTTGTATATGGTTTAGCCGATGAAATACGTAGTATGTAGCTTAAGCGCGGTGCGTTATACATTGGTTTTTAGAGTTTGCCAGATGCTACTAATTGACAGGGCAGAGTAGAATGGAGGTTAACGCGCACTACTGAATAGCTTTAAAGATACTGAAAGTGAGCAAAACAGGGTTTCGGGTTACTTTATTTATCATAAAACCGCCAGACGGTTTATCATTTTACACATATTGACAAGTAAGCTAAGCCCACCAGATTGATGGATTCTATATATTATCTAATTGCCGCCGTATTGTCGTCAAAACTTGTAGGTATATTCTGAATTGCGACTAGTAAGATATCCAAGGAAAGAAATTTTATTAATTTTGGTTCAGGTTATTAGAGTTTTATCCAGGTCAAGCCTAGGCTAAAGCCGTACTTCAATAAATCATGTAACCAAGTCAAGTATCTTTTCTGCCAGAGCTCGTGGACCAATTACTCCAATAGTAAAATCATCTATGAAACGCACACTTGCGGATGGCCTAGACCGAGGTTTCCTACTGTTTCAATTATGGCTTCATGTATCGCAGTGTGGCCGAGGAAAGCTACATAAAAAAAGAAATTATTTGCTGCACGCTTTTAGCGTTTTTCGCTTTAGAATGGAATTCGGAGTGGATTACCTAGTCCTCCAGTGTTTATGGTACTTTGATCAAAGTGCCGCATATAGTAGTTTTCCTATAAGCACCATTCTCCGAACCTCGATTAGGTAAAAGCTTTTTCTAGGCGGTAATCCACAGATTGATACCCTTTATAAGCTGAAAAAGGCTTTCTGTCTGGAACTGCTCTTTATGACAATGTTTCCAAAAAACATGCAGACGATTAGAATATGTCGAAGCAGCAAAAAAATATATATTTTTTTTAACTGCTTAGTCTCATCCAAGCTCAATCTCGGTCCCTTCATGCTGCTCAAGTACGCAACGTACCCCCTCCTACTAGCCAGGGGGTACGTCGATTTAAGCTCCTTCCCCTCCGTCATACAGTGCCAGCGCTTTCCTTTCGCTCCCCAGTAGCACCTCCTTTCTTCGTTTACATGGTTCTCGAAACAAAGGCTAGGGCAGGTACTACGAGCCCTCTGTCCCACGCATCTCTATCTAGAAAAATGTATGGTTCACCGGTTCCACCGAATGCTCGTAATTGGATGCTCTTGGGCATCTTCGCGCAGTGCGCTTCAGGTGCTCTAGATACCCTTAAGTGCTGTGCCTTTGAAGCTCCGCCCTTTACTTCAATTTTCATGAGCATAGCAAAAAGAAAAAAACGACTTTTGGGGATCTTGGTTCCTTTGTTGTCCTGGTACGATCGTCACTAAGCTCCGTCGTACGAAGAAGACGCTATGATACTTCATTCGAGTCTTGCCTAATGCGCCCGGGCTAATATCCCACCTACACCTCACGTTTACGAATGAAAAAAAAGAAATAAATTTTTTTCCCCGTTCAACTGCGTTTTAAAGACACGGTTGGGTATCGCCTATGGGTTGGCTATTCCCTGTGATCCCCTTTCACGACAGGCTATGTTCCCCATTGGAAGTTCGTCCTGTTGGGTGTCTCTAGCGGTATATCCGTCAAATAAGTCGTGCCCGTTTCGTTGCAGACTTCTACAACGTCTCATTCGTTTGGTACGAATGAGCACTTTATTCGGTTACTTCGCGGTCGCCCTTAGTAAATTATAAACTACTTCAAATCTTTGTTTTCGAGAAGGATAATCAACTCCACAAATATCGATTAAGACCTGAAAACGTGTATTGGTATGATATTTCAAAAACCATAATAATTGAAATAGGTAATCAGGATTGGTATAGAATATATTTTCATGTTTTGATTTTCGAAATTGATGTATCCATTTTGGTAAAGTAGCTATCAGAGATTTGAAAAACGATTGGTTATCCACAAATCGTCTCTTTTTTTCTAAGAAGTAAACACATTAGAACATGAGTTAAAGGGCGAAGCATATTTTAGTATTACAAAAGCGCGAAGCGTCTAAAAGCTGGGAGCTTTGCTGATCTTGGACATTTACTTTATTAATGTGATCTGGCAAAATTTACAAAGGGCGAAGCTTGCGCTTCTCAAGCCTTTACCTACTGCAGCCATTTAGAGAGCCACCTTTTCAATAACTTAATCAGCCAAGGACTCGCTCACAAAAGTCTTAGGCCCAAAGTTAGAATCTTTGTATAGCTTACATTAAAAAGCTTCGCCCTTGAACTTGCGGGGACAAGGAATAATGAAGAGATTATTAACTGAATAGAAAAATGCAAAATTGGGCGCAAAGCGCAGCACAGTGAATACGTTGCGTAGCATTTAGTCTCTAGTGCAAATGTTAAAATGTTCCAGAGTGTTCTGCTACGAATTCAACCGATTCGAGCTTGTAAACTTGGTAAACTTGATAAATCCGGAAAACATGAAGCAAAAAAAAATATATATTTTTTTAGAAATGGTTTTTCATAAAGCCGCAGTAGATTATTTACTTGCCCGCAATAAAGCGAGAAGAAAATCAAAATAAACAACCAACCAAAACCTAGATTGAAGTATAGAAGATCCTAGAAACGAATAGAGTAATTTATTTCTTTTCTTCTACGTGTTCTAGTGTATTTCGAGACTATGTTATGAAACTTTTTCATGACATCTCTTCCAAACCGTCAATCAAGTAAGATAGAAATATACGAAGAACTGAAATAGGCTGAAAAAACAGTCGCGGGATCCGTGAACTTTGAAGGAATTAAAGCCATCCACCAAGTGTAAAGCTCTAACCGATTCGTTATCAAGTAAAGCTCTCGACCAATAGCAGGAGATTTGCGCCGTGCTACTGCCAACCCATCCTGGCTGTCATGAAGAGCGAGCGATTACTCAGCCGGGAGAAGCTTCTTCGCTGAGCGGTAAACAGCACCGGCCCTCGAGCACGATGTTGGGCAGGACCGGTCGCCCGGGCCGGGCATTGCCGTACTTATTAAGCTTCGAGACGCCTCTATGACTTTATTTTGCTATAGGCCGTCATTGCTGTAGAAGCTACAAAAGCCTTAATGACTGGAGTTCTAATACCAAAAACAACTTTTTTAATAGCCGCCGCCGTGCCAACATCATAATCATAACATAATATATAATGATAATTTCTCCAGAAAACTTAACGAAGTCAATTAAATTTTGCAATGTGCTAAATCATCAAATTTAATTGAAACAGTAGACGACAACTGTTCGGATGATTACGCGCTTGCTATAATAAGACTGGCGGAACGCAAAAAACGTCTATGCCCGGTATAAAAAAAAATTCTCAGTATAATAAATCTGCGCATGAAAGTAGCTAATTGATACGTTCTAGGCATAGACGTTTTTTGCGTCATAGCTGGATCTGGTGTGGAATCGGCAAAATCTCAGCAGATTAATGAAGAAATAAACGAGACGGAATCGATAGAAAAGAGAAGACGGCGGCACGCCTGGGCCATCATACCCTCTTCTACTAGAACTTCTCTAGCCAGGGCGTGAGCTCCAATAAATTTAGTACAGAGATGCCGCAGCGCAAAACCTCTCCTTTTATCCTAATCTGTTTGTCAAAATCTCTTGTGAACTATGAGCGGATAAACTTCGGCAAAGTCTCATAGGTCAAGAATCCTGGACAGAAACTTTGTTTGATCCGGAATTCTTGACCGACGCTGGATTCCTGAAATACCCGTTGTAATTGCTGGAGCAATCCCGGCAAGGATACTTGTCCAAATCCTCTAGAATTTTTTTCCGATTTTCACAAAGTGCAATGATAGGTTTGGAAAGTGGCGCAATTGAGAACACACCACTAATTAATGCAGAAATAATAGGTAAGAACCGGATACGGGGATTTAGTAATAAGACGGTTAATAAATTGATGGCTTTTCATTTCACAACATAAATTGAATTCTTAAAAATGTGGGAAAGCTTGCGAGGACTTAAGTCCTCGCAAACATTAGAATTTTGGATTAATCTAGCTTCTAATTCGCCGAGAATGGGCGTAATAGCAAAATAGAAGAAAAAACCAACTGAAGCAATTTGTCCAATAGTAACATATGGTGCTTCCACAGGTTGACATCCGATCCAGCCTAAAAGTAAGCAATCTGCCAGAAGCAACCAAAATAATTTTTGGTGAATTGGTCGAAAACTTGAACTACGTACATACGATGTATTAATAGACGGTAAAGCAAATAATGACACAAAAACTAGTCCTATGGCAGCTACACCCCCTAATTTGTTAGGTATACTTCGAAGAATCGCATAAACTGGTAAGAAATACCATTCTGGCACTATATGAGCCGGAGTTGACATGGGATTCGCGGGTATGTAGTTGTCGGGATGCCCCAAGACATTAGGTGCATAGAAAATAAAGATAGAAAAAAAAATGGCAAAAGCTACCCAACATACTAAATCTTTTACGTATATATAGGGATAAAAAGCTATTTGATCCACAGAAGAATTGATACCCAATGGATTATTAGAGCCATATTGATGTAATGCAGCGAGATGAATAATAGCAGCGGCAGCTATTATGAAAGGAAGTAAGTAATGAAGGCTAAAAAAACGATTTAAGGTAGCATTATCTACCGAGAAACCACCCCAAAGCCAAGTTACTATAGTGTCTCCTACCACAGGTATTGCACTAGCTAAGCTCGTAATGACTGTAGCTCCCCAAAAACTCATTTGCCTAAATTCCCCCAAACCATGTCTTTTCTACATCCTTTTTAGACTTTATGGATGAATGATGTCAGGCTCCACTGGTTGTTTTTCATTTCAGCATTTCATTCAGAATATCGAGCAGCGATTTAAAGTATTTTTTACTGGAATTAGCCCTGATACGAAATTTTTTCTGCAGTATTTTGGTGAAACTATCTGTATGAATAAGGCCCGCGCGCTCTTTGGCCTTATCATCCATAAGCCAATAGGCTAATGCTCCAAGAGTCGAATAGTCAATAATTTTCTTAGAAACTCTCTCAACTGCCAAAGAAAAAACAGGAACTAATTCAAACTAGCCGAGGTTTTGATTTGAAATCCTAGATACTGGCGGGCCTTCGGCCTTACTATTATTCGTTAAATTGAGTGTTACTCAAATATCCCCGGAGCAAGAATTGAAAGTAAACCCTATTAAAATATCCTGGATCTGTTATAGCAAAAGGTTACAAAGCTGCTTAAGTAAGGCTTCTGAATAGCACCTTAATATACGGCTTGAATAGATTATAAGAAGACTCCAATAGGCCTCCGGCCTTTATTTATTCATTCATTAGAGTGAAATAGACATGATTTTTTAGAGAGAAATGGGACTATATATTTACCTAGCCAAAGATCGATGATAGACTAGGCACCCCACGTGTAGTCTCTGAGGAAATCTCCATGCTATTTTTTCCAAGGCCGAAGACGCCTATTCTCGTGTAGCAAGAGTTTTCCTGCGGATTGTCTATGATGACATGCTAAGGATTTTTACTTAGAATTTGAACCCACACAAGACAGCAAGGCTAAAATTCTAGGGATCGCCACCAAAAATCGTCCATTTCGCGCCTTCCATGGGAGAAAAGTACCTTAGTAATAAAGAGTTTCCCGCATTTAGTGGGGTTTTTTTATCCTCCTATTAGTAGAAGGAGGGGCCAAATCGACCCCACGGTAGTACGTATCCTATAAAAGCTGTTATAATCATTAAAAGTAAAATGACAACTCCAAGACACCAAACTAATTCCCTAGGACTCGAATAGCTTCCATAATATAGACCACGAAAAATATGAAGATAAACCACAATAAAAAACATACTTGCCCCATTAGCATGCATATAACGAAGCAACCAGCCGCCTTTCACATCTCTCATGATGTGTTCTACGCTTAAAAAAGCTAAATCCACATGAGGCGTATAATGCATAGCTAAAAAAACGCCTGTAATTATCTGAATGACCAAGCAAAGACCAGCCAACGAACCGAAACTCCACCAATAACTTATATTGCTTGGGGTTGGATAATCTATTAAATGATTGTTAAATGTAGAAAATATAGGTTGTTTAAGAATCGATAGTCGTCTTGCCATATGAATGTTTCGTGCTTTCTCGTTTTTGCGGATCATGGAAACTTTGTGTTCTTCATGATTAACGCAATCCATCATGGGCAGGATTTACCCATCATTACAAGGCCTTAGATAAAAAAAATATATATATATATATATATATTTTATTCGTTTTGGAACGCTCAAAGAGAGAGAGAGGCCAAGCCTCTCTCTCCTTCTCTCAAAGCCTGCATTTACGAAGTTAATAGAACGAATAAAATATATTATTTTCTATTTCTTCTAATCAATTCATTTGGTTTTTTAGCTGCTATTTAACGGAGTTTTTTCTAATTAAAAATATATATTTTTTAGTTGCACTGCAGTGAAATTGTTCAATGAATTAAGGGAGCCAGTCAAAGGCTACTAGAACACCAGATACAAAAACTACCCAAGCTAATGATAAAGGTAAGAATACTTTCCAACCAAGCCTCATCAATTGGTCATAACGATATCGTGGAAATGCTGCACGAACCCATATATATACAAACAAAAAGAAAAGAACCTTGATACTAAACCAAATCGAACCCGGAATCACGTAGAAAATAGGAATATCTAGGATAGGCAGCCAACCTCCTAAAAAAAGCAATGTACATAGACTAGGAGAGTAAGGGTGTAGCTTCGTGGCCCCTTGGGGCCTGAGGATAATAGATATTCACACCCTTCTCAAAGAACCGTACATGACACTCTCGCGTCATACGGCTCCGTTCTGGAAATATTGAGTCTCACCCCCTCTAACCAAGGCTACGCTTAGGTTCTCGAATCACGAAGGCCTCGCATGGATGTCTGAGTGTGGATGATCAGCACAGAGCGGGAAAATTTTCTTTTCCGTCAGATTTTAAGCTGCTTGGTTTAGACTGGATTCGCTCATAATTAAGGCGCGGGTAGTAGTCTATTGTCCGCGATAATATAGGTGCTGCGCTTTGCGCCCTAGTGACTTGGGCTCGCTACGCCTGATTTTCAGACCAATGTCCATCACCGCCGGTGAGTTCTATCTCCCAGAACCAGAATGATTATCCCTGTTCAATGGGTTTACATTCATCCCTGGATATGGGGTACTGTTTCCTTCCCCCGCCACCCTTGTAGCTGTCATCTGTAATTCGCGCAGGTGTGTTCGCACCCCCTGGATGAGAGGAGAAGATGTTTCTCGCAGCAACCCTTTCTGGTTCCAGACCTAGGAGCGCACTTTCCCGTATGAGCATTCGGTACACGTATAGGTCTGAGGAAAAGGTACGAAGTACCCACTGCCGGGTATCTCCCTAGTCTTAAATAGGTCGTCCGATGGGTTCGCGTTTCGTTGTTGTGCTGACACACAAGGCTACCCTTCTCCGAAAGCTTCGCGAGCCTACTGGTCTTCAGATCGCCCGGAAGGGTTTACTGCACAAGGCCCCGAAAAGGACACTGGCTCCTGCAGAAGGCCGCAGCCCAACGAATGGCAGATGCAAAGCTCCACACCTCATTAAGATCATATTAGCATATTCCCCTAAAAAAAACAGAGCAAAACCCATCGAAGAATATTCTACATTATAGCCCGCCACTGATTCCGCTTCTGCTTCTGGTAAATCAAAAGGAGCTCGATTCGTTTCTGCTAAACGAGAAATGAAGAACATAATGAATACAGGAAACAAGGGCGCAGCAAACCATATCTGCTTTTGCGCGATTACAATCTCACTAAAGTTACAAGAACCTACACAAATCAGTACGGTGATGATAATAAGACCGATAGAAACTTCATAAGAAACCATTTGAGCTGCAGATCGTAATGCTCCTAGAAAAGCATATTTAGAATTACTGGACCAGCCTGCTGTAATAATACCATACACGCCTAGAGAAGATATAGCAAATAGATAAAGTATACCTACATTTAAATCTGACAATACCATACCATAATCAAAAGTAGGGGTCGGAGATTTCCCCGCCCTCCGAACCTTACGTGACAGTTTCCCGTCATAAAGCTCTCCGCCACTGATTTCTTCAAGCACATCAACAACAATCTAGATCTAGATTGACGCGCTTTACGAGGTACTTCTTGAATGAGATCGTAGCAGCATTCTTATGTCTGCCGGGATCAACCCGTCTTCTCAGAAGAGTTGAAGCGTCGCCGCCTGCCCCGCATTCGCGGCCACATGCCATGCCGCATTCGCGGCCACATGCCAGCCATGCCGCTGCCACTGAAGTGGCCCTCTACCCTCGGATCATGACTGCCGCCCTTCAGTACCTGGCTCGGTCGATTTCCCTATTGACTTACTATAGCGGCTCCGCCGACCCTCTCGCTAGAGAGTAGGTCGATCCCGTGATTGCGTTTTCGACTTTTTCTACCTGTTCGTCGAGGTAAGATGTCCGCATAGTCTTATTCCCTTACTGAGAATGCCCCTGCTTCGCCCTTGTTTTCCGTCTCCGGCCCCCGTTATACCTACCAAAAGAACCGATTCCAGGACCAAGTCGTTCCCCGCTGGCTTGGTGAATGCTGTCGTTCAGCAGCTACGTCATTCGGATTCGTCAGCCTCATCAATCCCAACAGTATCTTCCAAGTCGTCCTTTTATGGGTCATGACTTGGTTTCCCAGATGCTTTTCCACGCGCATTGCGGCAACGCTACCTCTGGGCGATTGACTCCATTGACGCGGACTGGAGATTGGGCACCAGGATATGCCCCATAGCGACGAAAGCACCTTGCACGGCGCGCGGTATAACAGCCCAAGCAACCAAACTTAACATAAATGTCATTACTGGAGCCATTAGGAAAATAAATAAATTAGCACTACTTGGTAAAATAGGTTCTTTTATCATTAATTTCAAACCATCTGCTAAAGGTTGTAACAATCCAAACAATCCCACTACATTAGGACCCTTTCTACGTTGCATAGAAGCCATTATTTTACGTTCAGCTGGAACTAAGAAGGCTACTCCTAGTAAAAGGGGTATTATGATTCCAAGTATTTTCGCTAAAATACCAATGATATACAGTCTCATTTTGTTGTCTTTTTTTTCTAGAATCAAGTGGCGGCTTCGCCCTCATTCTTAGGGCGAAGCCACCACCATTGACTATAGCCAGTGCCACAGACACCTACCTCTCTATAGATTGTTTGGCTATATATAGATTGTTTGGCTCTCTTCTCTATATATGGTTTTTTGCTTTGCCCAAAAGCATTGGCGCCTTCGGCCCTCATCCTAATAAGAGAGCTTTGCCCTTGGTTTTGGGCATTGACAAAACACTTGGGCGAGAAGAATGCATTCATTTCTCGAACCCGCTTTTCAGCTAACAACCTCGTCAAATCAACTAGGCCGCGGAGCATAGCCTATTTTTCTACTGATTAGTGAAACAAAGAAAAAAAAATAGATATCTATTTTTTTTTTCTTTGTTTGCAAAACCAATCAAGTGCTACGCATCTTTCCAAAATACATAGCAGCATTTCCTAGAATTCATGAAGTAGTTTTATTGTTTCGTGCATCTAGCCCATCTATTTGAATATGTATGTAAACTTTACATAATCTTTACATAATGCCGCGTTTTACGAACGAAGCGGTCAGGGCCAAACGGACAAAGGGGAGGGGGAGGGGGGCGCGCGGGTTCTCACATAAGCCGCGCACCCCCGCATAATGAACGAAGAAGACCGCAGAGCTCTATTTATTATTCGGTTCCCACAAAAATGGTACTGGTATACCATCAGCACAAGGCTTCTCCAAAGCGCTGCGTAAGCAACACCCTAAGCAAACCGGCCTAGGACAAGCACGCGCGTGCCGCGCGGCGTTGGTCAACCACCTTCTTCGCTTTTCTCATGCAAATCTAACGGTCGCTTTTAAGCAGCTAGGGTTTTCTCCATTCGACTGCTATTGGAAAAAAAGGCAGGTTGCATATTACGGGATAGGGCATAGCAAACATATTCTTTTTTCAGCGGCAAGGTCGGGATGCCTTTTATGCCCTCTGGATTGACATCATAATGCCCCTTCTAGACCTCAAGCTTCTTCTTAGAATAATAATGAAGTTATTGATAACTTTTGAGTCTATCAAAATAGTTGCCTCGTGACATCACCCGTATATGAATACCTTCCTTCTAAAAAGTACTAAGATCCATATTAGAATTGCCAGAATTAATCACGAATACCACCATCATTACAAGCCCAGTTCTTAGAAAAGAAAGCAGACTAAATGAAGTTCTATCTTTAAATAAAGTATGATTAGGTTGGTAAAAAAACTGTTTCAGATTTTTTCTCCTTTTTTTAATTACCTCCCCACCAATAAATGGATACGAATAGAAATAACCAAACCACGTCAACAAAATGCCGGTACCAAGCAGCTGCTTCAAAGCCAAAGTGATGCGTTTGGGTAAAATGCCCTAGATATTGACGAATAGCGCATATTATTAGGAAAATGGTACCTATAATAACATGAAAACCATGAAACCCTGTGGCTAAGAAAAAGGTAGAACCATAAATACCATCAGAAATCGTGAAAGGTGCTTCTACATATTCCATTCCTTGAAACCCGGTGAAGACTAGAGCCAGCAAAATGGTAGAGTCAAAAGTTACTTCATAGAGCCGTACAACTTGGTCGCCGTTTACTCATCTGACATAATAAAGTGCTCTCCGAACCGTGCAAGATAGTTACCTATCACACGGCTCACCAACCTGATTTTTTACTCTATAGGGCACGTAGTCCTTTATAAAGGCTTAGGCTTAATTCTATTCAGACATGAAGTCAGATTTCCCGTGTCAATCAGGTAAAGTCCATAAATGAAAATCATTTCTGTACAGTGATTTAGACTCCTTCTCGCTTTGCCCTTAAACGAATGAGATCGAGTCAAGTGCTTTACTGTTGCCAGCTCTCTTTCAAGTAGGCGGATACTACAAGTCCTCCGTCCCAGATAGCCGGATCATGGCTATCTAGTTCACCGGTACTACCAAGGTACTCTCATACTTACATGAAAACACATAAGATTTCCAACTAATAGTGCTAGTTCGGACAAAAAAGCAGCCGTGCTTCCAGTGTTTTTGTTTCATATTGAAATTGGGACCTCCTCCTGCTCTGCCACAGGCAGGCTACCATTCTGCCATGGAGGAGATAGCGCTGTAATATTATTGGTTGATCAATAACCTGACCGAACACGCTCGAGTTAGTGTCTCATAAACACCTCACATTCATGAATGACCCATTCGGCTATATTTCCAAGACACGGTCGGAAAAGTTCTCTAGAGTTGGTCAACCCTGTCCTTTCCTTTTGCAACATGCTATTGTCCCGGTTGGTTTAAATGGTAAGTTGCATCCGTCTCATTGCGAGCATCAGCAATGGTATGATTACGAGAGGTAATCAAAAAGTTTCCTTGGTAATCTGACGGTCGCCTGGTAGCTACTAAAGCATAAACAGCTTGTTTTTTGAATCCAGCTAATATAGCATGATGAGCCCAAGTCACGGCAGCTCCGGATGAGAGTAAAATAAGGGTATTTAGAAAAGGAATTCCCCAAGGATTTAACACATCAATTCCTTTGGGGGGCCGAATAGCTCCAATTTCTACCGTAGGTGCCAAAGAAGAATGAAAAAAGGCCCAAAAGAAAGCTAAAAAAAACATGACTTCAGACACGATGAACAAAATCATACCATAGCGAAGTCCTAATTGGACCACAAATGTATGATGTCCTTCGTAAGTGGATTCACGTATAACATCGCGCCACCATACAAACATAGTATATAGGATCATTCCCAAGCCTAAGCTAAGAAGTGTTCCACCTCCCATAAAAGAGTGCATATACATAACACCACCAATGGTGCTTGCCAAAGCTCCCAATGAACCCAAAAGAGGCCATGGACTTGGATCTACTAAATGATAAGGATGCTTTTGAGAGACACTCATAATTCGTCCTGTTTGCTTTTTAGTCTAATTTATTTGATATCCAAGAAACATAATCATCCAAAGAAACAGCTTCTACAACGATAGATAGGGGTCAGGAAAAGCCCCTGCCCTCCGAACAGTATGGGAGCCTTTCAGCTCGTACTGCTCACCTTCCTAGATCTTAACCTTGGACCTTAGGCAACCTTCTCCACAATAGTTAGAGTTCTCAGTATCTTAATCTGCGCCGCAGCCCATAAGTCACTGTTGGCGGCGTTGTGGTATTTGTTGTCCACACAGCAGTTTCATACTTACACTGGTTATAGGTAACACTTCCCGAGCGAATTTTAGCTCTTACGTCTCTTACCTCTATGTATATCTCCCCGATTAGATCTACGAATAGTACACAACCGAAATAACCCCGAGCGAGTCAACTTCGGCGCCCCAGCTCGGAAGGGGAATGTAGGAATGTAGGTTGTGTAGGGTTGGAGCCGGGCTGCGCCTTGTACAACCTCGGGAGTGTAGGGAATGTAGGTTGTGTAGACTTTGAACCACTTTCCCTCCTTCCCCCCGCCCTCCCTGACGGGCACGGGTCGGACAAAGGGCACGTAGCTAATCAGCATCCGATTATATATATATATATAGTTATTCTTATTATTATAAAACTTGATTATCAAGGGGGAGGGGGCGGGAGGCCGCTTGCCTCCCGACCCTTTCACATTACATTGCAAGCACACACAAAAAGCTACATTATCTACATCTCCTACATTTTCTAGTAATTCCGTATATAAGCGCGCGTACCCACGCAGGAGCGCTAATTGCTCAGACTTAAAAACCTTTATGGCCTTCGGCCCTTAGCGGGCCCGCGTGTAATTGGAACATATCCTTGGCTTCCTTTGTGAGGCCGAAATCCGCGCAAGCAACCGAAGAAAGTAGGCAAAAAATAGGACCTCCAGCATTAGCCGGAGGTCTTTTCACACGATGCTGCTATCCTCGTTCTGATCTTGCCTGGCTTGGGTATTTTCGGTGGTGTGAAAAAGAACTGATTTTTGCTCGGCTTATTTACTAAATGGGCTGGGGTTTTTTTTCTATTCAGAGTATTCCTTACAGATCTCGGTGTCATTTTTTTTTGCCTTTTTCAAATAGCCTTGTACCAGACAAAGAATCGCTCAATATTCATTCGGGTGAATCCGTAGTATCTGCCGTGTTTGTTTCTGTAGATCCTCACCTATATGGCTGTTGAGAGACAAACAAGATCTGTCCAGTTTAACTTGAGCGTAAACTAGCGTATAGACTTGTTGAGAGCTCTTGTTGTCTTAGTAAAGGGAAAGTACGATCTTGGATTGGCCCCCTTCGCATGACCTGAAGAGGCCTGTAATACTATGAGGCCTCTGAACTCCCTCACGACACTGCCATGGGGATGTTTAGCCCCGACTTCCATAGGTCCGAATTAGGTTTTACCTCCTAGTGAGAATTTAGGTCCTTGCGCGGGCGTCTGATCTCTCGGACTTACTCTGTATGGAGTGCCCTGTGGTTTCTCGAGTGCCGCAGAAGCTAATGCCATCAACTGCGGGTTTAACACTATTGGTTTATTAACCACTCGCTCGCCGCTATATCCTGCTTGGGACGGTCGGTCCAGCTTAGGACGGGCTCCGCGTTTCAAGCTCGTTATCCTAACCATATCCTCTGCTTTTCCGGGGAGCCCTAATGGGGGCAGGCCCATCGATCCCCGGCTTTTCCCTACTGCTCTAGCCATGATATTGCTATGATAGCTTTTTTGGGTAGCTCGCACTCAGGTTTGCCTTGTTCGAGAAAGTGCGACTGAGCCAGAATAGGCTCAGCAGTCGGCCTATTTATTCGGGCGCACGCATAAACGCATGATTAGTTCCACAAAGTTCACTGCACTGACCATAGTAAACCCCTTCTCGTTTAATAAAAATGGAAGTCTGATTTAAACGGCCAGGTACAGCATCACATTTTACACCTAAGGAGGGTACAGCCCAGCTATGAAGTACATCAGCAGATGTTATAATCATACGTAGATGAGTTTTTGCTGGTACAACTACTCGATTGTCTACTTCTAATAAGCGCAATTGACCCAATTCTAAGTCATCTTCTGGAATCATATAACTATCAAAAGTTAGTGACTGTTCATCAGAACTGTTATAGTCTGAATACTCATGAGGTTGGGTCGACGGCCGGTCCTTGGTCCCAAGAGCCCATACGCCTCCCACCAAACTGTACTTGCAAGTTTCCCCGCAGACAGCTCTCCACGCTCATTAAGACTCGAAGAGTAGAATGTCTAGTTCTTTCCCACCTAGGAATAAAACGTAATATACTCTCTACAGTGGATCTTCGGGTGGCGTTATCAGGGGTCTGCTTCTTGTTTTATCGAACTATGATTTTAGTGAAACCTTTCGAGGTCAAAACTGTGGCCTTTTTGTTGATATGTCTGTAATAATGTGCTTCCGCAATTTCAGTAATTTTATGAGCAAGACACAGATCATATAAAAAAAAAAAGTATGGGACCTTACTGCATAGTTAACCACATAAAACGAATCCAATCTAGTTATCCTTTGTTCAACAAGTGGAACGTTCGAGAAAAGGAGTGATAGTCCAGGTTGTAGGAATGACCCAGTGAACCCATGGTTTATTTATCAATCTTTGGGCCTTATGTCTCCGCCCATTGTTTTCTAGCAATAGGCTTCCCGTTTCCCTCTTGTTCCTAGTACCTATTGATGTTCTAAAAAACTTACCGGTTGCTTAGAACTGAAAGGATCTGTCCTTCATTTTCTCAATGATGATAAGACGGGTCACGCCCTGGATCGTCGAGAGTGGACTCGCCGACTCCTGGAGTAATGTTCCCAAATTTTTATTTGATCTTGCGATATGCAGTTTTGTAACTCTTTATTAGGTCGAATAGACTAAGATAGTAACATTTCCACCGTAAGTAAATCCTCTGTGACCCTTGAGTTTTCGCTGAAATTGCCCGACGTCCCTTGCGAGCGGCCGAGACTTCAGTACAGTATAAGCGCTGGTCCCCTTTGGTAAAGTTCTTGTTCTTGATGTTACCTACTGGAGGACCTCCGTCCCCAAAGAAGAAGAGCAAGCCTCAGAGAGGCTCGTTCTTCTTCTTCCGGCAGTTTTGCCACTACCATGGTTGTTGTCAACGTTAGGGGATCCCCTATTCCAGAAAATGACGAGGCCGGGCCTGTTAGATTCGAAGTCGTATGCCACTGGCTGTGGTGCCGATAGATTCAATACTTCAGCGCTGTTATTGGACATTGCAGGCTGAGCAGTCTATTTCCCGTATATTGCCTACACCGAGAAGAGGAATGTGTACCTCTAGCAACTTAAAGAATGGAACCATGGGCCTATTAGCTGGGGGAGCCTTTTCAGTCTATAGGTTTAACCTTAACTCCCCGTTTCTGGCATGCTCTAGTCTCTCGAGTCTTTCAACGTCAAACGAAGAATGATTTTGGCTCATCTTTCTTTTGGTAAGCCAGAAGCTTTGCAGACCATAGAACCAGTCCGGCGCATTTCGTTGCACTTCCATCATTCTTGTAAAAGGGCGCACTCCAATACCGTTGATGTCCAATAGCTTTGATAGTAATTGTTGGATCTACTACCTCGTCCATTGAATATAATAAAGCAAAAGATGGTATAGCAATAAACATCAGGATAATACTAGGAAAAATGGTCCAAATAATCTCTATAGTAGTCCCATGAACAATTCTTTCCGGAATTGGATTTCTTTTATGGTGAAAATGCCATAAAGCGCGAACCAACATCCATAATACAAAGATCAAAATAATTATTAAGAAGAAAAAAATATCATGATGTAAGATAGGGGTCAGCGCTCGGTGTCTGCCCTCCGAACCATACGTGACAGTTTCCCGTCATAAAGCTCGCTACCTCGAACCTCGGCCTGAGGAGGGGCAAAGCAGCATGCTTTGCCCTCTTCTCCAAAACAAAATATGAAACGTAACGGCGCTACGCGCACCTTTCTTTGTTCGCGAAGCGAACAAAGTGGGCATGTGTTGGACAATCAGTCAGCAGGGAAGCTTGCTTTATTCCACAAACTATTGCGCAGTGGCATCATCGAGGCCATAAACTGATTGCTTCGTAACACGTAATTAAGATGATGGTATCGTTGAGCGCGTAACAGTCCATTGTATGCTTCATTCTCGCATTTACAGGCTTTTATCCGCCTCTTGACCGAGATAAGGACACGGGAAAAAATA
The DNA here is from genome assembly GCA_963969395.1 of Pseudoscleropodium purum. Lineage (NCBI taxonomy): Eukaryota > Viridiplantae > Streptophyta > Bryopsida > Hypnales > Brachytheciaceae > Pseudoscleropodium > Pseudoscleropodium purum. The sequence goes on along the minus strand of OZ017806.1, from coordinate 38,666 downwards.
GATATATTTTTTTTTTCAAAGCCCCTTCTATATATACCTCAGAGAGGATACGAAACGGTCTTAGGTTGATCCCCTTAATAGCTAAAACTATGCATTCTTACTACGGGATCTCTGAATTCTCCTTGTACAGGGAGTTAGTTCCCCAGCTTCCACCATCACGGATTTTCAAGGGTTAGATCCTTGCGTGAATGCCTGATTTCTCGGGCTATTCTCGTATAGAGTGCTACGTGGGAACTCAAGTCCCGTGTTCGTAATTGATATCGAGCGCGAGTTCGGCCGTTTTGCAGGCTTACTATCCACGCGTATGCCTTGATATTCTGCTTCAGACATACGGCCCAGAATTGGATGGACTAGATTCACGTATCAAGTTTGTTATCCTGATCTTTCCTTATGCCTTGTCGAAGCATCCTAGTGAGGGCAGTCTCAATGTTCTGCGAGTTTCACATGATGCTTTCGGGGCAATCTTATTGCTAAGGATGCCCCACCTGTGTAGCTCACATCCTGGCGATAGCCAGCTCGAGCAGATATGGCAGAGTTGGAGCAGAGCTCTGCAACCGTGATGATATATCTAGGCGCACTCAATTATTCCTTGCATCATAGGTGTTGCTGCGTCTTGAAATCCTAATTGCCAAGGTTCCGCAGCGTCACAATAACCAATTGGAAATAGCCATGTATTTTTCAAACTCATTTGGTATATTCTTGTTTTTTTTAGAACTACTTCGGCCCTTCGACAGGCCCCACAAAAGGACCAACCAACAAAAAAATAGATTTTTTTGTTAGACGCCCATTAGGATAGACAAACCCGCGATAATGATCCCATGAAAACCCAGAAAATAGAAAAATCTAAGAGTAAACCCACCCCGTAAGTGATAGTTTTGCATCATACAACTCTACGTTCAAATTAATAGGATTTAGATCCTAAGAAAGATATACTTGCTAAACTCGATAAATAGAAAAACCTAAGTTCCCGATGGCTCTTCGAAAAACCAAAATATCTTCATATCTTATAGAAACGAAGAAGTTTGCGTTTGGGACAGGGTACTTAATAGATAATTTAGGTGGTAATTTTTTTTTAGGTGCCTGTTGAAGGTCTGCCTATGATACTCGTGGCCTTTCTTCCATGGTCGTCTGTTCCGCATACTGATCTCGAATCTTGTCGCGCAAAGACCCTTACCCTCAGCTTGCAGCTTGTCGTATTTAGCTTCTACTACATGCTAAACAGCATCATCTAGACGTGGCTGTTCATTCTTCATCAGTACTCATTTCTTTTACTACCCAACCAACAAGCATTAATTTCTTTCATTTAACGCTCTTCAATTTCTTCCAAAAGCTGATCCGTGTTTTTAGCTTTATCAGTAAGTACCTTCTAATTGAACTTTAGCTTTTTCAATTTCAGGCTTTTTTCTTAGAATTCTAATGCATTCGCTCTATTCAAATCGTGCACGTACAACCGAGTACCCTGCCGCAATAAAAGCGCCTATGGCATTACCCGCTATTTTAACAGCCTTTACAGGTCCTCGTTTTGCCAAAATGACAGAGAATTATGAAAACTTTGTGTGGTTGTTTTATGTCATTTCATTTAAACAACCTTTTAAATAGAAAATATTTTGAACTTTAAACCTAAGATTCCACGCTAAATAAAGATAATAAGATTCTTTTTCTTTTTTCATCTATGCGTAACACTTTCCTAAGCTCCAAACATTGAGAGTACTGAAGTCCCAGATTATTACCTATTAAGTTTCCTTCCATTCGTAGGGCTTTTCTAGTCTACCTTACTCTCATAAAAAGCCAGAATATTCCCATCATCAAAATAAACTATTTATTATAGACGGTGGGGTCTGGGTTCTATCGCAAGACCGCTTCGGCTGAAATAGCCAATTGATGGAATTAAAGATGGAAGGCGTAAACCGAAGCAAATGCGTTTTCCGTCACGAGGGGTGGCCAGTAGACTGCGTCAACAACTCCTTTTCTATTATATTATAGAAAGTGTCGGCTACGTTCTGAAGGTCTAAGATCCTAGTCGTCTATTGGAGTGTACTCACGACTTACAAGGCTTTTTCATATTTTCTTTTCTTTGTAGTTCGCCAACTCCTGGAATTCGTTTATTAGTAACCCAAGCCTTTCCATTCGGGCCTAAGGATTCCTTAACAGCATTGTTGTCTCCTCCTGAAGAGAGAAAGGCCAAGCCTTCTACAATATAGATCTCTTTATTAATGGAAAAACCTACACAATCTACATACTTACATCCTAATAAGCCCGGGCCTTCGGCCCTACACTAAAGATGCATCATGCATTTCGAGTGCTTCGCACCATTATGAGTATGAGTGCTTCGCGCAACTGAATCTGTTCTACATGATCAGTATTAATCTTCCGTTAACCATGCGCCATCATATAGAAGAAACGGAGCCTACAAAGGCTTTGGTTATTTGCTTTAATAAGTATAACTAACCTCTTAGAAACAGACAGTCGAACCAATACAATGCTTAGAAGGGATTAAAAGTAGCAGATTATGCAACTTGTTAATTATTCATATAATGGAAAAACCACTTGGCTTTGATTCAGTTCTGCAATAACATAGTAATTAGATGCTACGCCATAGAGTAGACCCATGATTCGGAATTAAAAGCTAGGCGCAAAGCGGAAACACATTAAAAATTTACATGCTTTATGCTTGACAGCTTGACCATGCTATACTTACATGAACGAGAGCTAAAAAAACCCAAATGAATTGCGTTTAACCATAAGATTTATCCATATGAGGCCTAACTTAGACATAATCTATAGTATGCTGCGTTTTTTAAATTTGTCTTCAAATAAAGGTAAGGTAGTTGTTTAGATATACTCCGAACAATGGCATAGTAAAAAGCTAAATCCTGTCTCAATATATTCAGCGCACTTAACAGTCATTTGTGCTAACCGCGGAACTCCTAGGAAAAGAACACGAAAAACTATTTGGCTGCGCTTCGCGCCTTTGGCCATAAAGGCAAAAGTTGCAGTAAAGGGGTTTGGATTGAATAGAAAAGATAAATGCATCAAGGGCAATGCAGTAACTTGGAAAAGAAAACGAGCCGTCATGCCACCACCTCTATTTTTATTTGCTGTTCCGCCCCGCGCTTTTTGGCGGTTGCAGCACGCAGCAATTTCTTTTATAAAATAGAAAATTTGTTTGCTTTTCGATTCTTCGACCACTAAAATGTAAAGTAGGACTTAAGTCGTCCGCTCCGGCATACGTCAAAAAAATCTATATTTTTGTATTTACCTTTTCTTCTTTTCGCTCTATATTTATTATTGGCTTTACGAAGGACTTTAGTCCCGGAAAACCTTAGCTTTCCGGGGGTTTACCCGCTTCCTTTGCTTCGTGCAAGAGAGAAGCAGAGATTAGGAAGGCATGACAGAGAAAAGGAGAAGCGTACAAAAAAAAATATATATACCTTTTTTTTTGAGCTTCTTAATGGCTTCAGAGAGCTAAAGCCTTCAAATATCTCTGATTTTTTTGACAGTATTTTCAAAATCTATAGCATTTTGTCGGAACACATCCTGTCTTTTGACTCGAGTAGTTTTATGCATAGTAAGTACTATAGCCCCAATCATAGCTACTAATAAAATAAGACTAGAAACCAAAAACAGAACAAAATAGGTGGTATAAAGTAAATTGCCTAATGTTTCCAAATTAGTCCAACTTTGTATCTTTTCAGCATAAACTGTATATGTTAAATAGGTTGTACTCAATTTCGTTGGTAATATTGGAATGTAATCATTATCTACAATGAAGAAAATTTCCAACAAAAAAATGACTCCAATAATACCACCTACAGGTAAATAACGCAATACATTCTCGTGAATTTCTGCTATTTTAATATTCAACATCATAACTACGAATAAAAATAGAACGGCAATAGCTCCTACATAAACCACTAAAAAGATCATAGCAAAGAAGTCGAGACCTAACAAAACAAGTAAACCCGAAGTGTTGAAAAAAACTAAGATGAAAAATAAAACAGAATGGACTGGATTTTTAGCACGTATTACCATAACACTAGAGACTAAAGCAATGCTCGAAAAAACAGAAAAAAGTATCATGGTTATTTTACTAAGTCCCTTTTATCATTTGCTTCAACAATGAAAAAAAATCTATATATTTTTTTTCTACGCATCATCTGTTCTCCAGATGATGCGGGCAAACACAAACCAAGCGGAAGAACAACTGAAGCCAACACATGTACGCGGCATAAAAAAAAAGCCCCATAGGAAAGAGATCCTGCTGGAGCAGAGGAAGAAGTGCGAAATAAGGGCGCTCTCAATACGAAAGAGGCCTTCGGTTATAAGGTGCAACAGGAAGCAAAACAAATATGTATTTTTTTTCTTATCCGCTTCCCTCCCCCTGCTTCGGATATAGCTCATCAGAAGGCTTCGTGGAACGACATCATAAATAAAAAGTGTCTCAGGTTCTCGTCAGTCGAGTAGATAAATCTCGATATATCGTAATAGTAAATGCATGGCGAACTTTGCGTACAAAACTATCTTTCGCTCGTGAAATCCGTAGACTATTTTTGATTCTGAATTCGTATAAAGCAAATTCATCATGTATGATAATTAATGACCATCTTTATTTATAAACTTTATTCTTTGTGCCCTTAGACACTCTTGAACCTTGCATCACCGAAGGCTCCCTGAGCTGAAACCGCTTCGAGTTGTTTCCGTACAAAACGATTCATAAATTCGCTATGTAAATGAGCGTTTTTCACTTTTGCTTTTTGACCAAATATTGGAAAGCACATGGTTGGGGTCTTCGACCCCAACTTATGGAATTGGGGCAAGAAGAGGCTTAGAAACTTTGAGTTTTATTCTCTTCTGGAACGAACATAGATGGCACAAAATCACGCATACTTTGTCCATCAGCTTATAGAAGAAAGGCACGCAGCAAACCGACAAAAAATCTAGGCGCACAAAAATATATAGATTTTTTTTCATATATATTCCAAAATGCAGAAAAGTAAAAAAAAATCTTTTTTTTTAGCTCTTCAAATCCATTTGATTATGCTTCGCTTTCCTTCTTTTCCAAAAAGTTACCATTCATTATTCAAGAAAAAAAGAACATAAATAGAAATTAACGCTCTATTCGCTGCGCGAATGGCGAATGTAGGGCAAATCAAGCTTGGCTTCGAGGTATTTTGTCATATATAATATATATATGAAAAAATACCAAAAGAAATAAAAATATTTTTTTATTTTCTCTCAAGACTTTGCCTTGAAAAGCGTCAAGCAACGAAGCGGCTTCTCAGTTTCGCCTCGCGCTAAAAGAAAAAAAAGAGAATTCATCATGGCTTGCAGTCCGCTAGAACAATTTGCAATTATTCCATTGATTCCTATTCATATAGGAAATTTCTATCTTTCATTTACGTGCGGAGCTCGCGCCCACTACTCGATGGTGTAAACACTTCGTCGGGGTTTTAGACGATAATCCAACTCCCGTTTACTTCGATGCCGTGGAGTCAGGAAAGTGTTCTGTACAGGATAGGTTTACGAATCTCGAGAATGGCCGCTCTTTTGGAAGGGAGACGAATATGAGGACTGATCTACTCAAATAGCCGATGGTAAACGGTGAAAGGAAGCCCCTGGGTCAGGATACAAACCATGTTCACGCCGGCACACGCCGGTCGAGCTTAGAGAATCCTAGACAGAACGCGCGGGTAGATCAATTGGGGTGACGGCTATGAGGGCGAGTGCCCAGGATACTGCGGAATGCGCTCGAGGATGGATAGAAAACCTCCCACAAAATAAGCGGCGAGGAATGTAGTCCTGGCTCTCTTCGGATAAGTAAAAAAAAATACTTTTTTGAAGATGGCTGCCAAAATAAAGCCTCTATTGGACCTTTGGCCGGTCCCGAGGAGAGAGGAGCCGTATGATGGGAGACTATCACGTACGGTTCTATAGGAGGGGAACGGCTTTAAACCCTGGGCCTAAGTAAGGTTCAAATGGAGCAAAAAAAAAAGATTTTTTTCCCCTACCGACCCAATTCATCTTTGTTTATGCTATTAACTATCAGTCTAGTATTGCTTCTAGTTCATTTCGTTACTTTAAATGGAGGACACTTAGTACCAAATGCTTGGCAATCCTTTGTTGAAATTATTTATGATTTTGTGCTTAACTTGGTAAATGAACAAATAAGCGGTCCTTCTTCGATAAAACAACGCTTTTTTCCTCTAATTTTTGTCACTTTTACTTTCTTATTATTTAGTAATCTTATTGGTATGATACCTTATAGTTTTACAGTAACAAGTCATTTTATAATTACCCTGGGTCTTTCATTATCTCTTTTTATTGGAATCACTATAGTTGGATTCCAAACACATGGGCTTCATTTTTTTAGTTTGTTATTGCCGCAAGGAGTACCCTTGCCGTTAGCACCCTTCCTAGTACTTCTCGAGTTAATCTCTTATCGTTTTCGCGCATTAAGTCTAGGAATACGTTTATTCGCCAATATGATGGCTGGTCATAGTTTAGTAAAGATTCTAAGCGGGTTTGCTTGGACTATGCTATCTATGGGGGGTATTATGTATTTAGCGCATTTTGCTCCTTTTTTAATAGTATTTGCATTAACTGGTTCGGAATTAGGTGTTGCTATATTACAAGCTTATGTTTTTACTATTTTAATCTGTATTTACTTAAATGATGCTATAAACCTTCATTAAAAGACTGGTGTAGGGAGCATCAAAACAGTTGCTACATCACTTCTTTACTTTCTAAGCGCGTCATCGTCAACCATAATAAAAAAAGCTGGATTTGCTTTTGATGACGCAGAATAATGCACACCGATGGTCGAAGACCTTTGAACGCGCGGGATGCAAAAAGCTACGAAAAAAAAAATATTCTATATATATATATATTTTGCTGCGCCCTGCGGCCTCTTGTAGAGTTCCCCGTTGGCGGAAACGAATGTCCCGGGACCCCGGGGACTAATTCCTACCGAAACAAAGAGGCCGCAGATACTCCTCCCCCCCCCGCAGCTTGACAAAAGTTCTCTTTGGTCGCCATAGATTTTTGCTGCGCCCACTTTCTCGCAACTCTTCTTTGATGCGGCAAACTTATCTTGAGCTGAGACGCTCAATGTCTGATTCTAAGAAGGGACGAATAGTTTCATTATGATAAAAGCCATGAGATCCTTCTAAATGAGTAGCCAAGCGCATAACGAAGCTTGGCCTTTTTTTTCTCTCCCCAATCCCCGAATGGGACGAGGCAAAAGGGGGCGAAGCGCAGAAAAGTTTCTAAATAATGCGCTTCGCCTCCCTCGTCGCCTGATCCCCTTTTTTTCCTACCTCAAATAGTTTACCACCATCTATAATGCGAAAAACTACGATTGGCTTGAGCCAGTTTATGAAGATCATCCCTTTTTTTACGTGCAATCCCCATCTTTCGGGAAGCATCCAATATCTCATCAGCTAAACATTGATCTAAGCTCATGCTTTTTTTGTTAATACGTCGTTTGGCTGCCGCTTCGAGCATCCAACGAATGGCTAAGGTTTCTTGACGATTTGCTGCTATAATAGATGGTACTAATTGAGTAGTACCAGAAATTCTTACCTTTTTCACTTCACAAACAGGCTTGACATTTTCTATGGCATTAACCAAAAGTCTCAATATATCGCCATGCTGAGCTAGACAATGAAAAGTTTTATAAACAATAGCACGAGATCTCGTTTTTCTACCATTAATCATGCAAATATGGACCAATTTTTTTATTAATTGTTTCTGTTTACCATGCAAGCCCCGGATATAGCCCAAATTGTCTGAGCTATTGTATATGCTTGCTCCACGACCTTTAGGTCCTGATAGCACATGCCCTGGAAGGGCATAGCATAAATATCTACGATGCGATAAACGACGCGCAAAAAAGCTTTCTGGAAAAAAAAATAGATTTTTTCCGCTAAATGGCCAATTTTCCTTTTTTTTGATCCCTGCCTTTGATGAATCAGACACAAAGCTGAAATTTGATGATTTGACAAATAAATTCATATAGAATCTTTGGGTTTTTTTGTACCATATTTAGATCTGCCTCGACGTCGACTCGGTATTCCCTGCAAATCTTTAATTCCTCGAATACAATGGTATTTTACACCTGGCAAATCTTTCGCTCTACCCCCTCTAACCATAACCACAGAATGCTCTTGCAAATTATGGCCTTCGCCGGGAATGTAAGCAATTATTTCATTTCGATTGGTTAAACGTACTTTGGCTATCTTGCGTAAAGCTGAATTAGGTTTCTTTGGTGTTCTCGTCGAAACACGCAGGCATACTCCTTGCTTTTGAGGACATTGAGTTAAAGCTCGAGTACGTTGTGTGCGCCGTTTCGACTTTCTACCATGACGAATCAATTGATTTATTGTAGGCATATTTCACTTACTTGGTTTTTCTTAGAAAGTTGCATAAAATTTTTATTTTTTATTTCTCATGCTCTATTCGTTCTGGGAATGGGGCCTTTGGCCGCTATATTCTGCGCCCTTTCATCACTATGCTCTCCACGATTTTCGTTCATCACGAGGGCACGGGGAGAAATAATAAAGGAGAACGGTGAAAAACTGGAATAAAGAGCGAAGACACTGAAAAAAAAGTCTTTTTTCCATTTTTTGTGTCCTTTTCTTCTCTAAACAAAAAATTCCTACGTGCACTAGAAAGCTCATTTCGCTTGGCTCTCGGAGCATATGTAAGTAAGGCTATCCCTTACGGGATTCGAACCCGTGTTCTCGCCATGAAAAGACGATGTCCTATACCCCTAGACGAAAGGGACGAAATTATTTCAAAGAAAAATAGTCAGCCAGAGCTGCGCTGCAATAAAAAGAAAAAAAAAGTGGCACAATTTGCGGCCTGTGGCCCGTTTATGTGCCACTTTTTTTCTCATTTACCTACGATAATCCATGACGCTTTCAACTAAAAAAAAAACTCTGTACCTGGTCAACATTACACCAAGAGCGACCTTTAATAACGTCTGCATTTTCGCTTTTTGGATGGAGCCAATAAATTGGGAGAAATGAGAAAACAAAATCTATATATATATTTTTTTTTTTGGCAGTAAAACCTAAACGCGAGCTAATCAAATCAATCAACAAAGTATTCTTTTTTGAACTTGATTACTAACGTGTTATAATGCATCCAGATCCCTTAACTGCGGTCAAAATGTTGACTAATTTGACCACGGTGCTATAATAAACTTTCTCGGGTCACAGAAGGCATAAACGCCTTGAAATAATGCAATAGGGTAATACTATTCTAATTTCAAAGTATACCATCGCTTAAGTGAATAGGGGAAAAAAAACATATCTCTTTTTTTTTCAATTCTTAAAATATTTTTTCATATATATATATGTTTTTTCTTTGTAGTAATGCAGCCTACATGACACGTAGTGCTTAAGAATAATAAATTTGTGCTTGTAGCTCAATCGGATAGAGCACCAAACTACGGATTTGGGGGTTGAGAGTTCGAATCTTTCCAAGCATGGGCCTATCCATCAAATTCTACTAAAAGAATACATCTGATAAGTGTAAAGGCCTTCTTACTTTCTTCTTATTGTTTCGTTTTGTCGGAGCTGGCGGAAATAGCTTAATGGTAGAGTATAGCCTTGCCAAGGCTGAGGTTGAGGGTTCAAGTCCCTTTTTCCGCTTGGGTCTTTTTCCACCCAGTTTTCTCTCCTAAAAATCTATTCTTTTTTCTTGCCTAAGGTACCGAGAGAGAATAGCCAACAAAAGCAGGGGGCCGCTTCGTTGCTTGGCAAATGGAAATCATTTGTCATGATTCAGGGCGCAGGTGCAGCCTCACGCTGCGGTGGCCATTTCTCTGCGAAACGCAATTAAACCGGTGCTGTGCCCACATTATTCGCATAACAAATGATGGGGCTGGAAACAACCGGGAGGATGGAGAAATAAGACGGTACGGAGAGTCATTGGAGGCGCAGTGCTTTCCTTGTTTTTAGCAAAGGCCAATCTGCGAAAAAAATTCTTTTTTTTTATCGCGCCCCGCGAAAAGCTACGCTCTGTGGCCTTGCTCGAATTCAGCCTTGAATCCAATTCATACTTGTGGATTATGCAACTATTCTATTATGCTGAACTTATAAAAATTTTATTTATTTATCAGACATACAACTTACAAACATAGACTTAGTGCCATTTGATGGCTAATTAGGAATAGAGGAGAAGGGTATAAAAAGAAAAAACTGATCAAAAATAAAGTAATTGCTAGTAGTAAGGATTTTTCACGATCCATTGGTTTATATAGAATCCATTTTTTAGGTGTATCAAAATACATTATTTTCACAAAGCGTATATAATAGAAACAACTGATAACACTAGTAACAACTCCTATTAAGGCTAGTAAGTAAGCCCCACAGCCTAAAGCAGCAAAAAACAAATAAAATTTGCTACAAAATCCGGCTAACGGGGGTATTCCTGCGTATGAAAACATGGTAATAGACAGAGTAATAGCTAAAATAGGATTAGTTTTGGCTAAAGCACCTAAATCTGCTATATATTTGAAACGGTTTTGACGTAATGCTAAAACTATGGCGAATACATTGATGGTCATTAATACGTAAATAAAAACACCAATTAGTAGCGATTGAATCCCTTCTATGGTTCCACATGAGAAACCGATAAAAAGATAACCTACATGTCCAATAGAACTATAAGCTAAAAGTCTTTTGACTTTGTTTTGAGCCATTGCAGCCAATGCTCCTAAAATCATAGAAGCAATGCTGCAAAAAAAGAATAGTTGTTGCCATGTTGGATCATAGAAACTATAAATAAAAACACGTACCATATTGGCAAGAATAGATATTTTAGGTGCAATAGAAAAGAATGCTGTAACCAGAGTAGGTGAACCCTCGTATACATCAGGTGCCCACATATGAAAAGGAACTGCTGTGATCTTAAATAAAAAACCTACGGCAATAAATAGAATCCCCATGAAGATACCACTAGATTGAGCACCAAATAAAGTGATTTCATATCCGGTGAAAATCTTAGCTAATTCCTCGAAGTTGGTAACTCCAGTAAATCCATAAATCATAGAACAACCAAACAATAAAATTCCAGAGGAGAATGCACCTAAAATAAAATATTTTAAGCCAGCTTCTGTAGAAAATTCAGAGTCTCTTTTTGATGCTGCAATCACATAAAAACATAAACTTTGAGGCTCAATAGCTAAATACATGGCAATTAGATCGTAAGCCGAGATCATAAAGAGCATACTGCAAGTAGAAAGTGGAATTAAGACAATAGATTCAAAAGCATTCAAACTCTCTTCTTTAAAATAACCCAGACACATAACTATAGTGCTAGCCGTACTTATTAATAGAAAGATTTGGCAAAAATAGGTAAAATTGTCTATTATTAAATTATTATAGAATAAATTGGCAACAGTTAGAGGTGTGCTAGAAGCGACCAATAAGATAGTTATTAGATACCGATAGGGTGCTTTTCTCCCCCCCGGTCAGAACCACACGTGCGAGTTTCCCCGCATGTGGCTCGTCCATGATAACTTTTTCAGGTTTACGGACCGAAACCCTCTAAGGCCGGGCCTGCATGAACAAAATAAAACACTGATCATTTCGGAGTTGGCGTTATGCTACATTGTCTTCCATTCCTTCATTGGCTACGTTTGTAGGTAGATTAATCAAATTCGCTGTTTTACCTAGCTATTGCCTTAGTCTTTTATCCAGGGTTGTATATTGACGTAGGAAGTCTCATTAATATGGGACTGAAAGTAGTAGCACTCAGCGAAAAAAATCTTTTTTTTTCTCTTTAATGACATTATCCTAAATTGCTTTTCCGAGTTTGCTGTACTTTCCAGACGCGGCGCGCGCCGCGTCTGGAAAGTACAGCGCATTATCACCTACCTCCTTTTCCTCCGAGGCTTTCACTCCAAAGGGCATCGTCGTATGCTTAACATTAATTGCCCGGTGTATTTCTCAGGGTACATTATGGAAGGATCTGTCACCCGTACATTTTGGCTAAAGCCTTGGTCTCCAAGGGATTTTCAAAAGTATTTTTTTCCGAAAATCGTAGCAAATTTGCTACGCCCTGCTTTTATCAAAGCCGGTCCCTATCGAGTCCATTTGGATGATCCCTAGTTTGCGCGTTTGGCCGTTTGCTTGTCGTTTAGTCACGTGTACCACTTTTTCTGTCCATTACAGTTACGTCCGGAGGGTTGCTCGCACGTGAGTAGCGTTCGAGCCCACGTGTCTTCCGGCCCCGCCTTTCGTTGGGGGAAGTTACCTTACTCCTATGCGTACGATTGTACTTGCGACGAAACGCGGATGGTACCCATGCTATGGTTCCTTGCGGTCTGATCCCACATAAGGTTAGGGAGTCTATCCGAGCGATTGTTTTCAACCATCGTCTCCTCAAACGCGCCCTCCTAGGCGCACAACACTAAGTAAACCAAGCCAACTAACATTACACACTAATGGTGGATAATCATATTTTTTAGAGGTACTAAATACAACTCCATAAATCAGCAAAATGATGGTTGCGTTAATAAGAAAGATCTCTGGGAAAAGCGCCAAAAAATCATGTTCAAACATTTCTTCAAACCTCTTTTTTATGTTTTTCAATCAAATTTTCCATGTTGCACTAAGTTACTTACGGAAGTATGCATACACTCTAAGAAAACTTCGGGGTAGACACCCATCCAAATAACTCCAACAATAAAAGGGAAAAATATTAGAACTTCTCTTCTATTTAAATCGGAGAATTTTTGGAGGAATTTGGGTTTGAAATTCCCAAAAATTACACGATTATATAGCCAAAGAGAATAAGCTGCGCCTAAAATCATTCCAAGTGCCGCTAATGTGGCCACTAAGCTATTTCTCTGGAAAGCTCCTACTAAAATAAGAAATTCTCCGATAAAGCTGCTAGTACCAGGTAAACTCATATTGGCTAAGGTAGAGAATAAGAAGATCGTAGAGAACATGGGCATGGTGCTGACTAAACCTCCATAATATTTAACAAGTCGAGTCTTATGTCGGTCATATAAGACACCAACACATAAAAAAAGGGCTGAAGAAACCATTCCATGACTTAACATAAGTAAAATACTACCTTCAATTCCTTGTATGTTTAGACTGAACATACCGATAGTCACAAAATTCATATGAGCTACTGAAGAGTAGGCAATAATTTTCTTCAGATCGATTTGTCTTATTGTAGTCAAGGAAGTATATATAATAGCAATGACGCTTAAGGTATAAATGAAAGGAGTAAAATAGAGTGTCGCTTCAGGAAACATGGGTATAGAGAATCTTAAAAAACCATAGGTTCCTAATTTCAAAAGAATTCCTGCCAAGATTACAGATCCAGCCGTAGGTGCCTCTACGTGAGCTTCAGGTAACCAAATATGAACTGGTACCATAGGCACTTTGACAGAAAAAGAAGCAAAAAAAGCAATCCATAGCAATATTTGGCGCCGCTCACTAAATTCTGTGGTTAATAATATTTGTAAATCAGTGGTTCCTGTTTGAAAAGAAATAAATAAAATGGCTAGGAGCATGAAGACAGATCCGAGTAAAGTATATAAGAAAAACTGATATGCTGCTTGGATTTTTCTTTGTCTAGAACCCCATACCCCTATGATAATAGGAGAGTAAGGGATGATAGGCCCTCGGCTTTATCTCCCCATGATAAATGAGTCGAGAAAAAGCTCCTGTAGGTACCCACACCCTTCTCAAAGAACCGTACGTGACACTCTCGCGTCATACGGCTCCCTCTCAAAATAGCGGATGAGCCGAGAATAAAAGCCGAGCAAAAAAAAAAATATATAGATTTTTGCAGAAAGGGCTTTACGCCTTTTTTCGGCTCGTAGTTCCAAAATATTTTTTTATTTCGGTCTCCTTTTTTGTTCTAGCGACTCATTCCGCGGCCTCGCCAATAACTTTCCGACAGAGGAATTGACCTGAGGTCCTCTTTCAAGATCAGGACGATTATCCTTGTCAGCTCAATAGGTAGTTAACAAATTTATGTCCATCCCCAGGCGTCGGGTACTTTTCTTTTCCCCACCACCCTTGTAGCCGTCATCTGTAATTCGCGCAAGTGTGTCTGCACCCCTTAGACTTCACGAAAACCGTTTTCTCGTAGCAAAACTCCATTCTTCCCTGCCTAGGAGCACCCTTTCCTGCATGTTTATACAATATTCGAGTAGGCAGAGTGAAGTCCTGCAAAGTACCCACTCAAAGTACCCCCCAATCCCAACTAGGTCATCCGACGGGTTCGACCAAAAAGCTATGCTTACACACAAGACTACCCTTCTCTGAAAGCTTCGCGAGCCTACTGGTCTTCAGATCACTCAGAAAGGTTTACTGCACAAGGCTCCTGCAGAGGCGGCGCTTCGCGCCGCGAATATCAGATGCTCAGCTCCGCACAACATAGGGATTAAAACGCTTTCAAAAAAAACATAAAATAATAGAAGATCCGGCATGCAAAACACAGCAATCATGAAAGATTCACAAATTAGAAATGCTATCATATACTCTTTTTTATAACTTTTAATACTGGACCAACCTACTAAAATACAAATAGGAATTAAAAATGTGGTCAAGACCACGAAAAATAAAGAGATACCATCTATACCTATATAAAAATTGATGTTTGAATAAGGAAGCCATCGAATGGTTTCCACGAATTGAAATTTGGCTGTAGAATTATCAAATTGTATCCAGAAAAGAAGGGAATATAAGAAAGTAATCAAAGAGGTGCACAAACCAATACTTCGTATCAGTCGTATTCTGGGATCGGGGATAACGAAAAGAATGATGCTTCCTAATAAAGGACACAGAATGAGACCACTGAGATTGGAATAAAATGGAGCTAAAAATTGTAACATAAATGTTTACTCTTTTTCCAGAAGATCCCGGGGACGCAGCTTTCTTCGCAGGCCGCGGGTCCATATTTCCTCCCGGCTCTCCAGCCATAGAGGCCTTATGGGTATATCATCATAACCCCCTGCACTTATATACATAAAGCCCGCAATAATTGCATAACTTGATGAGCTTTTATACGCGCATACTATGTAATTGCATGCTTCGCCTTTCACCGCTTTGTTCAATGCTCTAGGGCTTGCTATTATGACTGGACGGCCTCAATCACGTGACTGGACGGTCTCAGTCACGGTCGAGGAGAATAAAAAAAGCCGAAATTTTTTTTTTTCGTTTTATGGTTTTTTTCATTTTCTCTCTTTCGATTCATTATTCTATCATTCCAACCTTTACTTTCTTCTTCTTCTTCTTCAGATTCCCCATAAACCCAAAGCAATAACGTGCTTTATTCGAGGATCCATTTTCTTTCTACGGTTTATCATAGCTAGACCGCAGAGCATAGCTTAGGCTCCAAAAAATCTATTTTTTTTGCTTGTTAGGCTTCGTCGGGCCTCAGCCCTCCCTCTCGGCGGGGCCAAAAAAAGGGCGTAGCACTGGCTTATCATTGCGTCCCTCAAAGTTTCATGGTATTATATAAGGAAGTATGCCCCTTTAGTTCGTGCTAATGTCGTTTTCAAAATGAATAAATAGAAAACTCACTATGTAAATAAAATACAATCGATTATCTACCCAGAAAGAAATAAAATCCCACGGACCTATTATGGTAATAAATATGGTTAAGCCGATCAACATTACAAAAGCATAATGATAAACAAAACCACTTTGAAGTTTACTTATCTGCTTGGCTAATTTTCGAAATGTGTACGAAATTCCATAAGGTCCCAGGATTTCAATAGCACCCTTGTCTAAAACTTTAAATGAAACTTCATATCCAAAACGCAAAAAGAACCTGACTATAAAGTCATTGAAAAGTTTATCAAAAAACCGGCGCTTATTTAAAAAGCAATATAATCGATTACCCAAAGTACTAGTTTTCAAAGCAAAAATGAATGGATTTGCTACAAAATTTATATTATATGCCATAAAAGCACCTAAAGTACTAAACAAAATAGGAATTAGTTTGATAATTGTTGGAGTAGCAAACTCGGATTCGGCAATAATTTCATTTTTTGGTAGTATGAAAAGAGAATTAGCCCAAAAATTGGTACCTAAACCAATCATCATATCGGTTCCTAAGCCGTTCCATTGCTGGAACGGCTTGGCTTCAAAACCGTACGTGAGGCTTCCGCCTCATACGGCTCCTCTCAGAATTTTTACGTCTTCTTGCTTGTCTCCAATATGGCAGTGCTTGTTCATAAGTTCTCTACGAACACACAAGGATTTCACGTTGATGTGCTCTACTTTTAGGCTCTCATGGTTTTCTAACATGTCTGGGCGATGTAATAAAGAAAGAGCCCTTTAGCTTTTTGGTTACCGCATTTGGAACCTTTAGATTTCAGTAGATAGTAGTTCCGTTAAAGGTGCGCAGTAGAACGGAGAAGTCAAGAGCAAAAAAAAAATCTAGATTTTTTTGCTGTTGCGCTCTTTTTTCACGCGGCTTTTCATTTTATCGGGCTCTTATCTTGTCTTGCCAACATGTGCTTGTGGCTAGCTATCCAACTCAGTTTGACCAGGTAATATTCTCTTTTCACCCCGAAGGCCGTTGTGCGAGAGTCGTACAAAATCCAGTTATCTTGGTATACTTTCTTGTTGAAGAGCCAGCTTCTCTTTTCGGGGAAGTACTTTTGTTTGATTCTATCATGACCCCATGTCGGATGCCGTCGGTATACCCATGCTCGGATTTTTTGAAAGATATCATGGTCTAATCTCCGAAATAGATTGTTGCATTCAGAGTATTTGAAGTAGTTGCCCCATCCTACTATTTGGGGTACTAGGGTTATGATAAGTTGGTAGGCTGCTTTTCCTTTTGACAATTGAATGGCCCGTCGCATATCTTCGAGAAATCTCCGGCGAGACTCACGAGACGGAGTTATTAAAGTTCTAACTTTGCCCCATTTCCAGATATGATTGATTGAAAACCCTAGAAATTGGAACCCGGATCCAGTGTCGACTACCTGGATTTTCTCTGAGTGCAATTCTAGTCCCATGCACCTTAACCATTCCCTCAGGAATGCCTGAGCTTGTTCTATGATCTCTTCGGATTGGTGAAGTACAACGAAGTCGTTGGCATATCTAACCAGTATCGGAGTTGGTCCTTTGGGATATGCTTTCAGTGACCACTCTGTTAAAGCCGTCTCCATCCCATGGAGAGCAATGTTGACTAGCAGTGGAAAGATCACGCGATAGGTGCCCCTTTCCATGTACTGAGCATTATTTCCTAATCCGGTCATGAGGTTGACTTTAAGCCAGGCTTCGACCTGTTTGGCTAAATTAGGCAAAGTTTTCAGTTTGTTCAAGAGGGCTTGGTGGTCGATGCGATCGAAACATTTGGAAATGTCCGCGTTCAAAACATACTTGGGCTTGGCTCGAATAGCGTCGAATATGGCTTTGATGGCATCCTGGTAGCTTCGTCCGGGTCTGAATCCATAAGAATTGGGTTCGAAGCGGGCTTCCCATTCAGTTTCTAAGGCCATTTTGATTAAAGCCTGCTTCGCTCTGTCTTCAATGACGCAAATAGGCCAAAAAGATAAAAAGACGCGAAGTTTAGTTCGAAAAAAAAAATATAGATTGTTTTTTGCTTTCCATTTTCCAGGCGCAAAGCGTGCCTGATTGACTCTACGTTTTGTTGCGCCTAGTGCAGAAAAGGCGCAACAAAATCTATATTTTTTTTTTGCTCGTAGCTTTCTGGGGTGCTCTCTTTCTTTTCGGGGCTTTGCTATTATCATCTGACGAACGGGCGTAGCCTTTCCATCCAATTGAAGACCTCTTGCCATCTCTATTTTTTGTGATCCCGAGGCAACCAACTTCTTGTAAATGTCAGGGTCCTTTTTCCTTTGGTTCTCCCGCGTAACTTGTCTCACGGCTAAGAGTCTGGCATGTAGATTTCGTATGAGTCTAAATTGTAGAGCACGCATCTTGTCCATATTGTCGGAGCGAGAAGCTTGGTAAATCCTGGTTTGGAGTCTAAAAACAACTGCCTCGACCTTGGGCCAAGGAATTTGTTCCCAGGGTATCGTTTGGGTATCTATGTAGAACCTACTCATAACTTATTCTCCTTTCCAGTTTTTACTGAAATCCTAAATCTCCAAGTGGGCATAATAAAAATGCTGCGAAAAGAAATCTATTTTGGCTGGCTGCACTCTGCGGCCTTGGCTTTTTAGAGAATCCTACTCTCGTTGGGTTTATAGCTTGGCAGCCCGCCGCAAGGGAGCCCTACCAGAGTTTTCCAGTTTTGAGTGTATTGGATAGTTATAGCGGCCCATAGGCGCAAGATGTACTTTGCGGGGTGGTCTCTTGGACATAGTCCTTTCAGACAGTGGCCATTTAGTCCAAGGTCCATTGGATGTTCAATGCAAGACCAAAAATTTGCACTGCAAGTACCCTTCATTCCTCCTTTTCATTCTAGGATCCGTCCTTCAGTGTGGTCAGTACTTGATACTGTCGGGCAACAAAGCTTACACTTGTTTACTTATAGTGGTTCACCAAGGCCTCTTTCCTCCTCCCTTTTTTGCTCACCTCCAACTCGAGGGCTGCCGGACCTCCTACAAAGGGAGGAGAGTCGACTGAACATCTCAGCCATTGGCGGGAATTTCGCCCGCATCCAATTCTCAATTATTGTCCACTTCGAAAAATAATCTATTTTTTGAGTGAGCAACAGCCGCTTCGTCACAGGAGTGACTTATGGGCTAACAGGTCACACTTTGGCCACGTATCCTACAAAAATACTTCCAAAAGCCAAAAAGATTAAAGGGATTGCCATAAGAATGGGCGCATCATGACATCGTAAGATGTCTCGCTTGAATGAATTTGTTGATGCTAAAAAAGTTAAAAAAAGTAGACGAAAGGAATAATAGGAAGTAAAGAAGACAGAAACACTTCCCAACCAGAAAGCAAAGTTACCACTAATCGTATATTTAGTATAAGCGAGCTCTAAAATAACATCTTTAGAATAAAATCCAGTACGAAAAGGAAAACCTATTAAAGATAAACTGCCTATAAGCATCATGGCATAAGTGAAAGGTAACAAGGAAGCAAGCCCTCCCATCTTACGCATATCTTGCTCATCCGACATGGCATGAATCACTGAACCTGCACTCAAAAAAAGTAATGCTTTAAAAAAAGCGTGATTCATTAAATGAAATACGCTAACGGAATAGTTGGAAATACCGCAAGCAAATATCATATAGCCTAATTGGCTACAAGTTGAATAGGCTATGACCCTCTTTAAATCATTCTGTAATATTCCAGTGGTTGCCGCGAAGAATGACGTCATAGCCCCTACGAAAGTAATAACAATCAAAGCAGTGGATGAATATTCGAATAAAGGGGAGCACCTTGCTATCATAAAAACGCCTGCTGTTACCATAGTAGCTGCATGAATCGAAGCAGATACTGGAGTGGGCTACTCTTTAATAATCTCTTACGCTCCCATAAGGCAAAGAAATACTATTTTAGAGCATTAGGTAATAAGCTGATAAGCCTAGCAAGAGTAGGGACTGTATCTTCCACTTATGAAATAGAGACTCTCCCAAGAATCTTACGGATGCTGCGTCCCTAACAACTAAGATAGATGTTTTTCTTCTTTTCTACATGAGACACCGTCTCAGCTCCATCCTCCCAACGCTTTTCGCGAGTATAGATATATTTCGCGAAGCAAAAAAAATATTTAAGCTTTTTTAAACTGCATCCTGGTAGATTCAGCGCGCGGCGCTTTGGTGAGGATGACAATAAGGCTGGGCTCAGGCGGAAAGTTGGGATGTAACATCAGGCCGCGCTGGAAAAAAACAATATATATATTTTTTTCCGTTTCCAGCTTATAACCAAACTGATGAGGAGTATTTGATTCAATACAAGGTTTTCTACATGCCCAAACCCTATACGGATCCTTCTATTCCATAAGACCTGCATATCTAGACTATATAATCTAAAAAAAAGATGATCGAATCTTCACGACAAAAGAATGCTTCGTATCTTAGTTAAATCTGGTCAGCTTCGCTTTTCAAGAATAAATTCCATTTCGGACAAGAGGTCTCACGTACAGTCTCTGAGGATCCTATAGAGCTCCTTCAGCCTTTACTTTGTTGGGTGGGCTTGGCCTTCCTTTATAGGTTTCCTGCCGATTGGCCAAAATGAGATATTTTTCCGATGGGGACTCTCATTTGATCGACGATTCCGGCATACAGTGAGATTGGTATAATGTACCTATTGGCACATGAGAGCCCTCAGATATTCGAAAACCCTCCATTGCATCAGGTAACCGAGTATGCAATCCTATTTGTGCAGATTTCCCAACAGCGCCGATGAAAAGTAAGATACAAATAACAGTTATGGCATGAAATCTCATATTGCAAAAAATGAAATAATGATGGGGTTCGGAAAAGGCGCTGGCACGAGCAAAAATAGTCGAAAAGTCTACTGTTTGGAAAATAGTAAAACAACCCATAATCCCGAGAGCTAATCCGAAATCACCTACTCGATTGACAAGCATAGCTTTTATAGCTGCTTTATTGGCCTGAAGTCGTGTAAACCAGAAATTAATTAACAAATATGAAGCGAGACCTACTCCTTCCCATCCTAAAAATAATTGGATAAAGTTATCTCCGGTGACCAACATTAGCATAAAAAAAGTAAAAATGGATAAATAGCACATAAATCGAGGGCTGTGTGGATCCTCAGACATATATGAAATGGAATAGAGATGAACTAAGCTACTTACAAATGTAACCACAATTAACATAACTACAGTCGGACTATCAAACACAGAGTCAAAAGTTTTATTTTACTGGGGCCTTTAATCGCAGAATCAAGCAGGAAATTTTTTGCGTACCGCAATGCGGCGGCCGTTCACTCGAGTAAAATAATAAAGTGCTCCCCGAACCGTGCAAGATAGTTACCTATCACACGGCTCACCAACTTGAGATTGTCATTAAGGCTTGGAGTAACCATTGTATGTTTAAGCGGGCCGCAGCAAAAAATAGATTTTTTTTTATTCGCTGCATATTCTTTTTTTATCGCTTAGCCGTATAGTGTCGCTTACCTTTGCCACTCAAGCGTACGGCATCTGCCGACTTAGGCCCCTTCCCTTCTGCTGATATCAATGTTCTTCTGAAAAAACTCGCAGCAAAAAAATTTTTGAATATTTGAAGCGGGTAGGCAGGTACTACGAGCCCTCTGTCCCACGCATCTCTATCTAGAAAAATGTATGGTTCACCGGTTCCACCGAATACTCTATCGATACCGAGACATAGGTGCGCTTGAAGTGGTGTGCTGTCCTTATTGGACTCAGGCCCCCTATTTGTTCAGGCATATGCGCCCTCTTGCTGCCTATATGCAGGGGGAACGCGGGCCTCGCCCGATGCGCCAAGTTTGGGATACCTCCTCCACCTTACGTTCGTGACCTACGGCCTCACCTGTGTCTCAAAGACACGGTCGGGGCACAGCCAAGGATATTTTTGGCTACGTCCAGTATGCCCGTTTCCCGACATGCTATGATGCTCTACAGGAGTTCGCCCCAGAGAGTGAGTCGAGTCCGTCTCACCGCAGAGCAACTGCAGCGTCCAGATAATCTATCTATCCAGCAATTCATCCGGTGACTTCACGGTCGCCAAAGAAGCCCCAAGAAGCATCAAACATCTCGGAAAAAATCCATGGAGCAATTTTCATATAGCAAGCACTGGCTCCCAGTGCAACTTCATAAAAAGCAATCAAAGAGAAAATGAAAGATAATGAAACACACGTGGTTGTGACTATAGCAGTTCCTCGTAGACCAAGAAGACGACCAAAAGCACCTGCTACACAACTACCTAGTAAAGGTAAAGTTACAATTAATAAATACATACATAAATCATTTTTTTTTATTGTGACCAAAATACAGTCGATTGGATAGATAATTGATTGTATTTTGGGCGACAGCTGCACGAGCCGAGACTTAGATGAAGGCTCTGTCAATCTTACTAAATTGACACAGCCCAACAAATCAAGTTTTTGGCGCATCCAATAGAGTTCGCCGCATGCCATTACTATATAATGACATAATTGAAATTGAAAGAGAGGTCATCTTGGATCACTCCATTTTATTAGTAATCCACTCACCATCCGCAACGCAAGGAGTGTCAAAATTTTGTTTTACTAAGTGCCGGAAAAAACTCTTTTTTTGCGCACAGCGGGCGGAACAAGCTTGGCTACGCTGCTGTTATCACTTCATTGGTCTCTGTGGAAGCCGATGGCTTATGCAATCAATATTTTGCTCGGCAAAAACTCATAGGGCCATTTGAATGATAGAAGAGAATAAGGCGGACAAAAAAAATCTTTATTTTTTTAGCCTACTTCGTTCGCAAAGCAATTCGGCAGAGGAGAAGAATAACCCCTGGCTAAACGAAGCCTTTATTTGATTGACGGAAACGATAGGAAATAGGGGGCTGGGCCCTTAGCTTTAAACACAATTGCAAGACCACAGAATAAAAAAAAAAATATATATATATATATATATATTTTTACTTCCTCGCCAACTTATTATTTTCTACCATATTCTATTATATAGATGGCGAAACTACGTAAAACAAAGCTCAAAATTTTAACCTTTGCACTTTATGATTTTCTCATAAAAAAGCATTATCTTCTTTCAGTTCTAAATAGAGGTTTTGGAGTATTCTGCATATTGTATAAAAGTCATTGCCATTGCCGAGGCAACCATGGTTAGATTAAATTGAATCATTTTTTCGGCACTATCTCGGATCTAAGATAGATTAGTATAAATCAATAAAAAAGGAGTCTCTACACACCTTGAGACAGAGGACTATAGATTTTTCAAATATTTGAGAAGATACCGCAGATTCAGCCGAGCTGGGATAAGCCGGAGATGTCTATAAAATGAAATGGCAAAAGGAAAACGAAAGATGGGGATTGTGTTAAAGAAAAAGATTGTGTTATTGTGTTTCGATTCTGCGCTTCGCCTGCCTAAGCTCACTTGGTGAAAATGGTAAACACGACAGACTTAAAATCTGTTCCTATGGGTTATCGGTTCAAGTCCGATAGTGAGCATACTCGCTTGGTGAAAATGGTAAACACGGCAGTCTCAAAATCTGTTCCTATGGGTTATCGGTTCGAATCCGATAGCGAGTATTTTAATGTCTGAATTGGAAGGGCGAGTATAACTTAATAGGTGAAAGTGTCAGATTGTGAATTTGAAAACACGGGTTCAAATCCCGTTATTCGCCGAAAAAACAAATCATCCATTACTATTTGTGTTAGTTAACTATAATAGTTAACTATTTGTGTTAGTTAACTATTTGTGTTAGTTATTAAGTGGTTGGTTATCTTCTGGTGACTAAGCAACCCTCCTTGCGTCTTTTCTTGTATAGTGGGTAGAGCATAAATTGGCTTGTTCAGACAAAAACATAAAGAATTATATGGGTAAAAAATGAGCTCAAAAAGTTGTTGAAATACTGATGTTATTTCTAAATTAGCCGCTTTTTTTATATCCATATGATTGACTAAAGTAGATTGAAGTTGTCCGTATAATAAAACTAGATTTTGGTTGTATGAGGCCAAAGGTAATAACTGTGACCATGTATTATCTGGTGCTTCTTTAGTTAAGTACAAGATACAAGTGGGACCTGCGCTAGAAGCAAGCTGCTCAATAAAACCACC
>OZ017806.1:0-5000 GCA_963969395.1 Pseudoscleropodium purum | reverse complement strand
TTGAATACTTGACTTTATAATGCAATTACATGTAATTGCATTATAAAGCTTTGTAAATAAGTCGGACAATGACCGACTCGCCCTTCTGGCCTCGAGCAAGCATTAAAGGGCTGAGACGATCATAAACGTTCACCAAAAAACTATTTTCAAGCAAAAAAGAAACTGAACGAGATGGTAGTGCTTTTTTTCAGTGGCGTTAAAAATAGAATTTTTTTTATTAGTTTTAGTTCCTTTTGTATGTTGCTCAATAACAATTTAAGCATTTATCAAATATTCATTAGGGAACATCAGCCAAGGTGTAGCGCAGTCTGGTAGCGCATCTGTTTTGGGTACAGAGGGCCATAGGTTCAAATCCTGTCACCTTGAGTCAGAATCAGAGTCAACTAAAAACATGAAAATCAATCGACCCTTATCACCTCATCTTACCATTTATAAGCCACAGCTTACTTCTACCTTCTCTATTTTTCATAGAATTTCTGGGGCTTTCTTAGGGGTGGCCGTTAGATTACTTGTGATTACAACAAAGGCACTACTGCCCGAGGGGCTCAGGGCTTACCCAATAGCGGAAAAAGGGGAGCATGCCACGGAGGCAGCGATAAAGGAGATATTCGTCGGCTGTCGGCTAGTTTCTCGGCCTACTCGATAATCCTCCGCGAGTCCGCTGGCGCTTGCCAAATGAAATCTATATATATATTTATATATAGATTTCATTTAGCATGAGATGATAAAACAGAATCGCAGTTCTTTTCGGGTCGGCCTACCCTACAGTGAACTAGTGCGAAAAAAATGCACGCGAGGAATCGCACGAACGAACACTGTTATGCTTTCAGCCTGCTGGTTGGCTAAGAACGGTAAGGACGAGAAGAAGATAGATATATTTTTACGCATGGAAGCAGATTACCCAAAGTAACGGGGACAGAGAACTAAACGACATCTCAAGCGCTATAGCTCACAGGTGATATCGGCGAGATCCAACCATACACTATGGTTTGAGTTGGAAGTCAGAGGACCCATAGTACCTGCCTGATCCTAAAAGAACCGTGTAAACAGGAAACTTGCGGATTGGATGAAAGGCGAAGGGGTCTATGCACCTGCCTAGTCTGGCAGGTTTTACTCTCCGACACTCAAAAAAGAAAACGGCAAATATATCTATTTTTTGTTGCGCCCTATTAACATCAAGATGTTAATACATTATATATGATGATACATCCAGTGCCATTGATAATCCAATCAGTAGCCGGGAAGGGCAGGCACCCAACGAGCCGCAGTTAATGGAGTCCGTCTCCCATGAGTTAAATTTCAATCAGGAGAGTTAGTGAGCCGTATGATGGAAGACTATCACGTACGGTTCGGAGAGCACTTAGGAGGCAGGGGTTAATCATAACTTCCTACCGAAGTTTGACTCTATCCATTATGGTTTTTTCTAGTATCCTCTTCTTGAAAATAGGCGATCTTAACCTTACTTCTTATTATCTTTACCGGTACGCTTTTTTCTTCACTTTCTATTTCTATTGGTTGATCTCAAGCGTAGTCAATTTCAGTTTATTGGCTTTGTGCTATCATATGAGTAATGGAATTCGTCATTTATTGTGGGATTTAGGTTTTTTTTTAGAATTATCCAAAGTATATACTTCCGGAATTATTATGTTATTCTGTGCAACTTTTTTAGCTGTATTGAATATTATCCGATTCTATTTCTCATAAGCACGAAATACGATAACCCCGAAAAAAAGTCTATATATATAGACTTTTTTCCCTGATAGCTCAGCGATGCCTCGGAATTGGGTCTACTTTATCTTGCGGAGGCTTGACTAAGACAAGCCTACAACCTGTTCCAGTATTATTTCGGCCGACAGGATACTTTTTAGATAGGCAGAGCCGTATGACGGACAATTGTCACATACGCTTCTACAAGAAGGGGCCGGACCAAAAAGGCCAGTTTCCTTTTACTCTCGAAAAAAAGGTAAAAAGCAATGAAAGCTCATAGAGAAACCTTGGGGCATTGGCTTCTTCAAAGAATGATTGCCGCTTCTCTAATCCCAACCATTTTTATATCAAATGTTTCTACTTTGATTCTGTTAAACATTTTGTTATTCTGGCATATTCATGTGGGAATTGAAGAAATTCTGACAGATTATGTTCACCATGAAATAACACGAAATTGGATCTTGATTCTTTTCAGAGTATTTTGTTTAATAATTATCAAATATGTTTTTTTGTTTTTTGTTTTTTAAAAAAACTTTATAATCATTTAAAGATTCAGATAGTGCTATAGGGCGAAAATAAGCGCGGAGAGCGCAGCAAAAAAAAAATATATATATATTTTTTTCTGGTGCTAGTAGAGGCCGTGTCACGGATAAAGTCAGTAAGTAATTAAATGGTTACTAATGATGGTCTTTTTCATTGTCCTCTATGTGCCTGTTCCGGTTTATATCGCCCTTGCCATAAAAAAAAGGGCAAAGCAGTACTTATTGGCTAAGGAATCGGCATGTGCTTGGCTTGAAACCGAGTTGGCTTTCAAAAAAGAGACTCTTATTATGGATCTAGTAAAATATTTAACATTTTCTATGATTCTTTTTCTTTCAGGTATTTGGGGGATTTTCTTGAATAGAAAAAATATCCTTATTATGTTAATGTCAATTGAGTTAATGTTACTTGCGGTCGATTTAAACTTTCTGGTATTTTCGGTTTATTTAGATGATATGATGGGTCAATTATTTGCTTTATTTATTTTAACGGTGGCAGCTGCGGAATCCGCTATTGGGCTGGCCATTCTGGTTATAACTTTTCGAATTCGTGGGACTATCGCAGTGGAATTTAGGGCGACCGTTCGCGTCGCCTACAGTCATTGTTTAGCCATATGGAAATTATTCGCAGTTTTGCGCTAGCGGCCATATAGCAAACCACGCGAGACCCTATTCCGCGTGCCAGGCATAGAGCTTACCCAACCACCGTGTAAACGGGTGGGAACCACAGCATGCTCTAGAGACGTAGTTGGAAAAAGAAACAAGGAAGACCTCATGATGGTAGAGTATGTCTTTTAGGCTTTCAACTTGCTTTTTTGCTATCCTATAAAGCGCAAAAGCACCCAAAGGACCACAGGCAGCGTTCAGAAAAGAAAATACGTTTGACCTGCGGTCTACTTCTTTGCTTAGCGAATAAAAGGTTGATTGTGATGAGAAAAAGCAGCGAAGGGTGCATAGCAAAACAATTTTCTCTTTTTTTTTGAACAAAGCCTAAAGGTTCACGAAGCAAACGAATGATTCTAGCTCGAACAACCCAAGACCACTACGCTAGCCTGCTCTTGTATGAGATGAGCCCCTGCTCTGGCAAATCAAAGTCTCTTTCGGTCAAACTGGACCTGCAGTTAATCACGCGCATTGCGCCCTGTGGTAATGCACACGAGTGCGCGCTGTCAAGCTCTCAGTCTGCCATCAATAAATTATGGTGAGGCCAGAATAGAAAAAGAAACCCTGCGGGCGGATATTACAGAGCCTGCACGAGGGAGCAGATTACCCAAAGTAATGGGGACAAAAGACTAAACGACATCTCAACGCAAAATGGCCTTGAATTAAAATTAGCCAAAAACTGTAGGCAACACCGGTGAAATCCACTTTCGTCCAGCTGACCGAAGTGGATGGCAGAGGGCCCATAGTACCCGCCTGAGCCGTACGTAGTAAAAAGATTTTTTTCGCTAAAACTGCCGACAAAAGGGAAGGGGCCTAACCGTCTGCTGTACCTTAGCAGACCATATTCAACCACGTCTCCTAGCTAAGCCCCGTAGGGTTTCAAACAGGATTTGTCCAAAAATAAAGAGAAAAGCAATTTAGGGCGCTGCCGCTCTTTTAATGGACTCTTGGATTTTCCGCTTTCGCAAAGCTAGGGAAACCTATTCAGATCTGCAAAACATCGTGGGCAACCTGGACTCGTGAATAATGCTTTATGTCCAATTGGGGCGGCAGGACCCGAATCGATGACACCGATATCAGACGAAAGGAGGCCATTGATGGAACCAAAACTGGAGCCCTATAGAACGAAGCACGGTAATCGGAAGAAGTTCAGCACAAAACGAATCTACATGCTGCCATTTGCTATGCGGACGAAGCAGAATGAGAAGCCAAAATGGAAAACGCCTTTTTGAAGACCTACTTTCATAAGCAAAAAAAAAGATATATATATATATATATTTTTTTTGCGGTATCACGGACACCCAGATGGGAGCATGGAAACAATCTATGAGTGAAAGAGGTACTCCACGCAAAATATGAGACCGAAAAGGGGATATACTAAAAACCATACTGTCTTCGATGCCAGCTTAGTGGCGTCCTTGTCAAAAGCCCTGCCCTACCTTGACTATCTAAAATTCGTTTCATACGTTCTAAACTGCAGAATAAATTCTGCTATCGAGAATCCTATGGCATCACTTGCTTGATGACTAAAACGCAGCGTAACTGCTCTTCGTGCTTCCTTCATTCTATTCAGATTCAGAATAGAATGCACCATGTTCAGGGTATTAGGAACGAGCTCAGAGGAGATAATGAAAATGCATTTTTTTTATATTATTATCTCTTGCTAGAATTCCTCATGATCGTCATAATGAAAAAGCAAGTTGCTTTATGGTACTTAAGCCACTTGGAGATCGGTCACTGGGAAAACAAGCCAGAATCTAACGACAGAGGCAAATCCGAATAGAGGTTGAATTAGAGAGCCGTATGATGGGCGACTATCTCGTACGGTTCGGAGAGGGCTCGAATACCAAAGCATTCAATATGTTTCTGAGAAAGTTCCACTCTATTTAATTGCATGAAGGGATAAGCACAAAAACAAGTGCTTCGTCTCTATTCTTCAAATACGGAGTATATGGGAGAGGCAGGATTCGAACCTACGTAGAAAACCTTCAACAGATTTACAGTCTGTCGCTTTTAACCACTCGGCCACTCTCCCCCAAAATAAAGAAAAAATTATTTATAAATCGGTCAATCCGCGCGTGTATGTAGTAT
>CAXAKI010000167.1:0-49319 GCA_963969395.1 Pseudoscleropodium purum | reverse complement strand
AAGAGACCGGTCAGCTGCCCGACATGCTGGTCAAGGTCGCCGACGTTTACGAGGGCGAGGTCGACAACGTCGTCACCAGCCTGACCAGCATTCTCGAGCCAATCATGATCGTCTTCCTCGCGGTGATTGTCGGAACGATCGTCATCGCCCTCTTCATGCCCATGGTCAAGCTCATCACCGGTATGAGCGCGCAGGGAAGCTAAGGAAAATTGTCGCGGATTCCGGAGTCTCTCTCCGGGATTCCGGCGAAACCGGTTGGCGCCGGAAGCGATCTCCGGACTAAACGCCCAGGTTCATCTGCACCGCCCCGGGCGATTGCACGAGCTCGACGATGCGGTCCACCTGCACATGCTCGTGGATCAGGCCTTGGATGAGGCCGATCTTGTCGCTGTCTCCCACCTCGGTTTTCACCGTCATGCGGGCGATGGTCGTGGCGGCGGCGGAAACATCGGCGTTGGTGGAAATGAAGGGAATGTTGCGCTGCCGGATCAGGTCCATGACCGTGTCGTTGGGGAGGATCCCGTCGGTCAGCACGACCCCGGCGAGATGGCCGCGCGAGGGGGAAAATTCCTCGTTGAGAATCATCATGATCAGGTCTTCGCGGTCCCCGGGCGTGATGATGAGCGTGCCCGGTATCAGCAGCCGGTCGGCGTGGCGCGAGGACATGGCGCCGATGCCGACCCGGGCGATGCGCCGCCGCTTGTGCTGCGCCCCGGCGATGAACTCGCCCCGCAGCTGCACGCACGCCTGATTGGCGGTCGGTTTATAGAGCTCGGTATGGAGCGGGATCATGCCCAAAAGCGGCAGCCCGAGCCGGGCCAGGCCGACCGTGGCGTACTCGCGCAGCATCTCCATCTTCTCCGGCACGACCTTGTTGATGATCGCGCCGATGACCTCGACCCCGTGCTTCTCATAGAGCGCCATGTTCATGCTGATCTCGTCGATGGGCCGGCCGATGCCGCCCCGGCTGACGATGATGACCTTGCTCTTGAGAATACTGGCCACCATCGCGTTGGAGAGGTCGAAGACCGCGCCCACCCCGGCGTGGCCGGTGCCCTCGATGATGATAAAATCCTTTTCCCACGCCACCTCGTCGAAGGCGGTGCGGACGCGGTCGTGCAGCTGCTGCCGGATGCCGCCGGAGAGATAGCGACGGGTGAAATCGGGCTCCACGGCGATCGGGCTCATCGAGCGGATGGGTGTGTTGACGCGGTAGGTGTCGTTCATGAGCACCGTGTCCTCATCGATCTTCGCCCCCTCGACTTCCACGAAGCGCTGGCCCACCGGCTTGATGTAGCCGATGCGGGGAAAACGCTGCTGCAACGCCGCGAACAGCCCGACCGAGGTGGTGGTCTTCCCGTCGTCCATCCGGGTCGCGGCCACAAAGATCCGCGGCGTGATGGTATTGCGCAGGTCGAGCTCGGGACGGTTGGGTGGGCGTTCGGAGAAAACGGAGTTGGCCATAGGACAACCGCAAGATAGAGGAAAAATCCGCGCCGGTCTCTCCGAATGATTCCTACGCGACCGGACGTCATCCGAGCCGGGAAGGCTTCCTAGGCCGCCGCCGGAACGGAAGCCGGGTGGCCGTCCGAACCATGCGCCGCTTCGTACCGCCGCGCGCCCTGTTCTGGATAGAGGCGCCGATATTCGATCGCCTGCAGGCTCACGATCGCCGCGACGCCTACGATTTCATGGACGCTGGCACCGCGCGAAAGATCCGCCGCCGGTTTGTCCAGGCCGAGCAGGATCTGGCCGTAGGCCTCGCCGCCCGCCAGGCGGTGGGTGAGCTTGACCGCGATATTGCCGGAGTTGAGATCGGGAAAGACGAGCACGTTGGCCTGCCCCGCCACGAGGCTGCCCGGCGCCTTGATCTCGGCGATCTCCTTGATCAGCGCGGTATCGACCTGCAATTCCCCATCGACCTCGCCCGGCTGCAGCTTGTCGAAAAGCATCTGCTTGGCCAGGGCGGTGGCGGCCACGATCTTCTCCGTGTCCTGCGTCTGGGCCGAGCCCTTGGTCGAGTACGAAAGCATGGCCACCCGCGGCAGCCCGCCCGTGAGCTGGCGGAAAAGCCGCGCCGACTCGGTCGCGATGCTGGCCAGTTGTTCCACGCTCGGGTTGGGGATGACGCCGCAATCGGCGAAGGTGAAGACGCCGCGGTCGCCGTAATCCTGGTTGGGCACCTGCAGCACCACGCAGGACGAAATCGACTTCACGCCCGCCAGCGGTTTGATCAGTTGGAAAAGCGGCCGCAGGATGCTGCCCGAGTTGGAGGTCGCGCCGCCGACCAGCCCGTCAACCTGCCCGTTCTGGAGCATGAGCGCGCCGAAGTAGTTGACGTTGGTGACGATCTTGCGCGCCTCGGCTTCCGCAATGCCCGATAGCGGTTGAGGCTCTCCAGGCGCCGGATAAAAAGCGGAAGGTCCTCCGCCTCGTTCGGATCGATGATGTTGATTTTGTGCAGCGAGATGTGGGCGCGCTCCGCCGCCGCCTCGATCTTCGCGCGCTCGCCGAGCAGCACCGCCACGCCCAGCCCGAGGCTGACGAACTCGGCGGCGGCGGCGAGGACGCGCGGCTCGTCCCCCTCGGGAAAAACGACCCGCTTGGGATGGCTGCGCAGCTTGTCAAAAACGCTTTCGATAAATTTCATGGTGGGAAGGGGGAAAACAAGGTTCCGGCAGGAAGGAAGCCCGGGGGTCCAGATCAAGCGAGTGGCACAACGCGATCCATGACGACTTTTAGATTCAACCTGCAACTGAATTAACCAAATGCTAAAGGTTCCGCCGCGCCCTGTCGAGCCGCATGAAAGGCCGCTTTTCCGGAAGAGCGGCCGGACGGTCTTATTTACGCTAGCGGGATATTCTCCCTGACGAGCACGGCGTTGATCGCCAGGGCGAGCTCGCTGCGGACGACATTCCATTCCTCGATTTCCGGCGTCCAGGCGCGCAGCTCGAAGCCAAGGGTCGCGCCCAGCGTGAGGACCAGCACCTGGGGCGCAGGCTCCTTCAGCACCTTGGGATGCGTGGCCGCCGCCGTGGCGAAGAGTTCCATCAGGTGCCCGATGTCGGGTCCACGCGCCACGCTGAAGGGGATGATGATGATCCGTTCCCGGCTCGAGAGGGTCCAGTTGGTCACTGAGTTCGAAATGAGGTTGCCGTTGGGCACGATCATTTCCGCGCCCGTCGTGGTGCGCAGCACGCTCGCGCGAATGCCGATCTGCTCCACCACGCCGGTGGCGTCGCCCGACTGGATGGAATCGCCGATCTTGACCGGGCGCTCGAAGAGCAGGATGAGGCCGGAGACGAAATTGTTGATGATGTTCTGCAGGCCAAAACCGATCCCGACGCCCAGCGCGCTGATGACGATGGTGAACTGCGTCATGTCGATGCCGAGGATGTGGGTCGCGGCGAGGAAGGCCACGACCAGCAGCGCGTAGTGGAGCGAGGTGGAGATGGCGTAGGGAATGCCCGCGCCCAGATGCAGGCGCGGATAAAAATCGGTCTGCAGGACAAAGCGGACGAACTTCGAGATTTGATAGACACCCCAGCCGATCAGCACCGCGGCCAGCAGCTTGCCCGGAAAGGTGAGGGTTAGTTCGTGATTTTTGTCGTAGGTCGTGAGAAACGCCCAGACGCCTCCAAACACCGGCGTGCCGAGCGAGAAGAGTTCGAGCGTGTAGAAGATCCAGAAAAACACGGCCACACCCGCCAGCACGCGCTCGGTGCGGGCGAGCAGCATCGGTCCGTGCAGCCGCACCATGGCCAGCGTCGAGAGCGGGCGCAGGCGCGTCATGATCACGAGGATCGAGTCGAGGATAAGGATCCCGGCGTAGAGAATCAGCGCCATCGTCGCGCTGCGCTGCACCGCCTCCCCAAGCAGGTTTCCCAGCAGGACATACCCGCAAAAGTTGGCGATCCAGCCGACGGCGAGGAAAGCCAATGCCGCCATCGCCCCGAGCCGCACCGTCCGGCCGAACCGGCGGGAGGAATGGGAGGCTTGTGCGTGATGCAGCGAAAGCAGCAACCAGAGCAGGAAACAGATCGCGCCCAGGGTTTCCGCCAGGAAAAAGGCGCGCGCCGCCCCAGGCGACAGGGCCGCCACGGCCCGGAATTCCTCGAGGAAGAAAAAGGTCACCAGCGCGTAAAGAATGGGGAACAGCCGCGGCTCGATCAGCCGTCGCAGGAGGATCACGCTCGGCACCAGAGCCAGCGCGCCGAGGAGCGCGGTGAGCAGGCGCGGCGCGATTGGATAATAGAGAAGCGGGCTGGCGACGAGCGACAGCAGCCCGGCGGTCGCCAGCGGCGTCTCGAAAATTCCGGAGGCCACGCGGATGCCCGGCTCCTCCTCGGTCCATTGCCGCGCATAGCCGCGCAGCCAGTAAAAGAAGAGGGTGAGCAGCGCCAGGAGCGCTCCGTGAATCAGGAATTTTCCCGGCTCCGCGCGGACGTAAGCCAGTAGCGTCTCCTTCTGCCGGGACCAGGTGGCGATGTCCGCCGCGGCCGGTGGCGGGGCCAGGGCGCCGGTCCATACGGGAGGGGCGTTCCGCTCGAAAAGTTGCGTGATGGCGCGGGTCCGCGCCTCGTTCAGCCGGTCGAGGGCAGTCGATGTCAGCGTATGCTCGTCATTCACCCGGGACTGCAGCGCGAGCAGACTGGTCTGGCAGGCCACCGTCCGCTTGCGCACCGCGACGAGCCGGGCGGTCACGTCGGTCACGCGCTGGACGAGCGCGGGCGGTGCGGCGGGCATGGCCTTGGCGAGGGCGCCCGCGGTATCGCTCCAGGTTTTCTGCTCCCCGTCGATCTGCTTGAGCCGGTCCCCCAGCGCGTTCAGCCGGTCGGTGATCGTCTTCTGCCAATCGTTCGGAAAGCCCGCGAAATACTTCCCCAGATTTTGCCGCGACCGGATGCGGTCGAGGGTGGGGCTCGTCGCCAGCATGTGCGCTGTCTGGTCGGCGAAGATCTGCAGCTCGGGCCCCTTGTCGGCCATCTTTTGGTCGATCTCGAGTTCCACCGGATCGACCGCCGGCGTGCCGGACGGGGCCGGATATTGGGCGAGCACGGCTTCCGCCTTGCTCGTGATGTCCTGCGTGGGAATGGCGTCCGGAAAGGGATTGACCGGCAGGGCCACGGCGGTCGGCGTGGGGGCCGCGTTGGTCGAAGCCGTCATGGGAGCCGCGGCCGAGCAACCCGCCGCCACGGCGAAAAAGAAGAGAAAGCGAAACGTCATGTCGCGAGCTTACGCCATCAGGTTCGCCACGTAGAGCGCGGCGTAAATTTTATAATCGATGAGAAATCCTTCGCCCTCCCGCGCGTGCAGCCACGGGATGAGGCTCGCCACGGGAACCGCATGGCAGGTGATTTTCTCCGCCGCATCGGGCGGCTGGTCGGCAATTTTCTCGATCCCGTCGGCTACGAAGAAGGTCATGATTTCCGAGGTCAGGCCGGAGGAACTCGGCCCGCTCAGGAGCAGATGCATGCCGGCCGCGCGGTAACCGGTCTCCTCCTCGAATTCCCGCCGCGCCGCCTCGGCCAGATCCTCCTTTTCCGCTCCCGCGAGATCGCCCGCCAAGCCCGCCGGCAGCGCGATCACTCTTCGACCGACCGGCGGCCGGTACTGCTCGACCAGGATCAGCTCGTCCGCCGCGGTCCGACCGAGGATCACCACGCATCCGGTGGTGTTCCGGCGCTCGACAAATTCGTAGGAGCCGGTCGCGCGCAGGGTCAGGTACTTGCCGACATGGAGGTCTTCGGTTTGCGGATCGCTCATAAGGGAATCGCAGGTTACACGGGACGGCAGCCGATTCAAACCGCGGCACGCGGCGGACTTGGACTTTCGCGGGTGGATGCGTTAATTTGATTGCTCATGGACAGTCTTTCCTTCGTCAAGATGACCGGTGCGGGCAACGATTTCATCGTGGTCGATAACCGCTCGCTCGGCGTCAATCTCACCCGCGAACAGGTCGCCGCGCTCTGCCACCGCCATTTCGGCATCGGCGCCGACGGCCTTCTCGCCGTGGAACCGGCGGACGCAACCGAGGCCGATTTCCGGATGCGCTATTATAATGCCGACGGCGGCGAGGCCGAGATGTGCGGCAACGGCGCGCGCTGCTTCGCCCGCTTCGTCCAGCCGTGGGTGAAGGCCGACCGGGTCCGGTTTTTGACCCAGGCGGGCCTGATCACCGGAGAGTTTGTCGGCTCGGAAATCCGCGTGAACCTGACCGCGCCGACCGGGATGAAGCTGAACCAGGCGGCTGACTTCGGCTGGGGACACATCATCTACCACGAACTCAACACCGGCGTCCCGCACGTGGTCATCGAAGTCGCCGACGCGGAGGTAGCCGAGGTCCTCGCGCTCGGTCGCGCCATCCGCTATAGCGCCCTCTTTCCACGCGGCACCAATGTCAATTTCGTCCAGGTCGTGGATCCGCAAAACCTGATTGTCCGCACCTACGAACGCGGCGTCGAGGGCGAGACGCTCGCCTGCGGCACCGGAGTCACCGCCGCGGTGCTCGTCATGCACCGCGTGCGCAACCTGCCGCTGCCCCTGCGCGTGAAGGTCCGGGGCGGCGACATCCTCGCGGTGGGCGCCGTCGCCGAAGGCGGCAATTTCCGCGACGTGACGCTCACCGGTCCCGCCCGCGAAATCTTCGCCGGCACGGTCAAGCTGTAGGAATCGCCCGATGCCGGGTCGCGATGTGACCTTTTAAAGGTAGCCGTCGACCTCCGGGCGACGGTGCTCACAGGATCTCACGCAGAAGATTCGCGCTAACTACGGCGCTGTCGGCGCGCTGTTCGTCGCGGGCGGAGGGACGGGTCCGATGACCGGCTGGGCCACGGGCGGCGTCGGCTCGACATGATCGCCGCCGGTATAGGCATCATCCCGGGCCACGGGCGCGACCGGCACGACCACCGCCGGGGCCGTTTCACCTGTCTCCGGCGAGGCGCCCGTCACGGGCACGGCGACCGGAAGCACCGGGGGCGTATTCGTCGTCTCATCCCCGACCGGCAACGCGCGCGGGTAGGGATGGTCCTCCGGCGCAGGCGGGGGCGTGACCACGGGCATGGGCGGCGTATTCGTGGCGGCCGGCTCCGGGACGGGAGTTGGCGCGACCGCCGGCACGACGACGGAGTTGGTCGACTCGGGCGGGACGGGATTGACCACCACCACCGGCACCGGATTCACCACCACGTTGGTCGCCGCCGGATCGACCGCGACCACCTTGTCAGCGTTGCCGGAATCCTTGTCGGTGTCGTCCCTGGCGACCGGCGTCGTTTTATCATTCGAGTCGTCCTTGTCTTTCGGCCTGGTCTTGTCGCCCTTGTCGTCCTTCTTCGGTTCCTCCGTCGAAAGATCGACTGCGGCGGCCTTGGTCGTATGGGCCAGCTGCCAGCACATGTTGCCGAGCAGCGCGCAGCGCCAGTAGTTGCGCAACGCGTCCAGCGCGGAGGCGTCGTCCCCGTGCTGCCGCAGGTAAGTCGCCCGCTCCAGGATCATGCTGAAAATCGACGGATCGACCTGCGCCTCCTGCGCGAAGGCGATGCCTTCCTTCGCGCCGCTTTCCGCCAGTTGCAGCAGCGCGTCGATCTGGGAGCGGTCCTTGACGTGCCAGACCCGCGTTGCCGGATCGACTGTGCCGGTCAACCGCAGGTATTTGGCGTCGAGCGTCTCGATTTCGCAGTCGGTGTTGACCCAGATCAGGCAGGCGGCGACATCGCTTAACTTCGCGTTGGGCGCGCCGGAATTGGTCTCGATTTCTGCGTGCGGCGGCGCGTAGACGTTGCCGGGATCGAACCCCACCGGCGCGCTGTTGGTCGGGTTGGTCAGGACCGGCACGGGCGCTGGCGGTCCCACCGACTCCGGGTTTGAGGACGTGTCCGGCGGCGGCGTCGCGACCGTGACCACGCGCCGGCGCAGGGTGGCGTCCCACGCCGCCTTAGCCTCCCGCAGGACGCCGACGTAGGCGGCCAGCCGTGGATCGAAGAGCAGGCCCTCGCGCAGCTCGCTGGCGCGCGGACGAATCCCGCCGGTAAAAAGTTGCGCGCTCGCCAACTGGGCCGGGATCAACTGGGGCAGGAGATGGGCCGCATTGGTGTTGGCCGGCATCGGGTTGGCGTCGCCCAGATGCGGCAGCAGGCCGAGATAAAAATCGGCACCGTCGAGCAGGTATTTCGCCTCCTCGTTGGCCGACAGGATTGCCTCGCGCGCGTGGTCCTTTTCGGCCACGGTCGCGTCGGTGCGCATGGAAAAAGTCTGCTTGGTCACCAGCTCCGAGCCCTCCAGCAGCGCCTTGATCTCGAAGGCCCAGTCGTCCATCTCCGCGATCAGCATCGCGCTCTGCAGCTCGGCGTGGTCGATGGTGGGCGGCGTCATGAGATCGTGCAGCCGCTGGCGCAATTCGTCGGAGGTCGCCAGCGCGCTCTTCACGTCGAAGCTCGTGCGGTCCTGCCCGGTGAGCGCGTTCAGGCCGCGCATCCGGCTGTTCGCGCGCGCGAGCAGCCGGTAGGCCACGTAAACCTGCCCGGCGTGGTAGGCCTCCTGGCCCTCGTTGATTTCCGCGTAGACCTGCCGCCAGATCGCCGCCTGCCGCGGGGGATAGCCGGCGATGTCCGCTTCCTTCGGCGCATAGAGCAGGCCGCTCGCCGCCTCGGTCTGCTCCCGCTGGGCGAAGCCGCCGATATAGGCCGCCACGTCGTCGCTGTACTTCGGCGGCGTGGTGCTCGTGGGCGGATCGGGCAGGGGATCGTTCATCGTCACCTCCGTCGCCTCGACGATGGTATCGACCGGGACGCAATTCAGGTGCAGGTCGTCCGCGTGCCGCAGGATGTTGATCAACTGCCCGTCGGCACCGGTCTCGAACTGCTGCACCTTGGGGATGATGACGCGGGTGATGCCTGCCCGGGCCGCGGCATCGAGCCGGTCGCTTAAGCGCGAAACCGAGCCAAGCGAGCCGTCGGGATGGAGATTGCCGATGACGAGCGTGTCCTTGGGATAAGGGCGGCGCGCCGAGGTCGCGATCATCCCCACCGCCAGCGCCGCGTCGATGCCCGTCCCGTCCGTCGCCGGGACCTGAAAAACTTTCCAGTGCGCGCCCTGCCACGGTTTCTGCCAGGCGAGCGAACCGGCCAGCGAGGCGCTCCACAACTGCGCGGTAAAGATCGCCGCGCTCGGATTCTCGGGCGGGATGTCGAGGGCGAAGGTGATGGTGTCGTCCTCCGACGTCACGCTGGCCGAGGGACTCCAATGGAGGCGCACCAGCACGCACGTCATCGTTTTGCCGTCGGGGGAGACGACCGCCAGCGGAACCGGCTGTTCCGTTTCAATCGCCGACATCACCAGCGGAGCGCCGGTCGGCTTCCCCACGGCGGGGAGGGGAGGGACCGTCGCGCTGCCCAGGATGACCGCCGCGACGATCCGATGAAAACGCATCATCGGAGGCTAGCGGGTCTCATCTCGCAGCGCACGCTTTCTAGTAAGAGCCGCCATGGATTCCGGCGATCGCGAAAGCGATTATTAAAAATCGGTCATCCTGAGCAAGCCAAGCTTGTCTTGGCGCCGTCGAGGACATCTAACTATTTTTGCTCGTTGGGCTCATTCGAGCGGAAGAGTTAGAAGTCCTTCGACAGGCTCAGGATGACGATCTTTTATAGAGTCGCTTTCGCGACCCGACGTCGGGCCGACGCCGCCTACCTTCGAGGGAGGACGTTCAAGGCGGCGACCGTGCGACCGGAACGTAACTTCAATAGAGCGTTACTTTCCAACCGCCGCATCCGCCGTCTTGGCCGGCCGCAAGTTCAGTTCCGTCACGATCGCGGAGGCTTCCGGATGACCCGGCGCCAGGCGGAGGAGATCCTCACGCATCGAGCCCACCCATTTCATCTGCGCGTCGACCTGCTGCCGGAGCTTCAACGTCGCGTCGTACTCTCCCATCAGCGCCAGCTTTTTCCGGTGCACCGTCACCGCTTGGTCGAGGTCCATCACCGCGACCGCGGCGAAAAAAATCAGGATCGCCGTGAAGGACGAATACGTTTTGGCCGGAGCGTTCATGAATGGGGCGTCGCCGCAGCCGTTTCGGGCGCACCAGGCGTAACCGCGGCGGCGGCCGATTTCAGCACAATGCCATACCTGGCCAGCATCTCCTGCAACGCGGGATCGCGCGTCGCCCCGAGGGCGGTGCGCTGGAGCAGGTGCTGGATTTGCGGGGCCTGCTGCTGGGCCTGCACCAGCGGCGCCTGCGCCTGATGGAGGAGTGCCGTCACGTCGTCGAGTTGGTGCACGGACCGGATCTCAAACCCGATCAGCACGGCGAGAAGCAGGCTCGCGCCATTCAGAATCCAATACTGGGTTCGATTCACGCTAAAGGTATCGGCGGCGAAAAAAGGGAGTTAAGGGATTGTGTTACGAACAGGCAGGCCCTTTGACAACCGCCGTGGATTCCTGTCCCCTGTGTCCATGCCGGACGCTTGCGCCATCCACGGTTTGGTCAAGCGCTTCGGCGCGAAGCTGGCGGTCGATCGGCTCAGCTTTCGCGTGCCGCCCGGCATGCTCTATGCCTTCCTCGGCGCCAACGGCGCGGGCAAGACCACCACGCTGCGGATGATCTCCGGCCTCATCCGTCCCGACGCCGGGGAGATTTCCGTCAACGGCATCGACGCCATCGCCGAGCCGTTGCGCGCGAAACAACCGCTCGCCTATATCCCCGACGATCCCGTCCTCTACGGCAAGCTCAACCCGATGGAGCACCTCGAATTCGTCTCCGCCTTGTGGGGCATCGACGCGGTCACGGCCCGCCGCCGCGCGCAGGAATTGCTCGAGCGTCTCAGCCTGTGGGACCGCCGCCACGAATGGATCGAGACCTGTTCGCGCGGGATGAAACAGAAGATCGCCCTCGCCAGCGCGCTCATTCACGAACCGCGCCTC
Organism: Pseudoscleropodium purum; assembly: GCA_963969395.1. NCBI lineage: Eukaryota > Viridiplantae > Streptophyta > Bryopsida > Hypnales > Brachytheciaceae > Pseudoscleropodium > Pseudoscleropodium purum. The sequence continues at coordinate 38,402 of CAXAKI010000167.1, read as the reverse complement.
ATCCTGCTCGACGAGCCGCTCACCGGCCTCGACGCCGGCGCCGCGCGGCTGGTGAAGGACATGCTCGCCGAATTCCTGCACGACGGCGGGGCGGTCATTCTTACCACGCACATTCTTGAAGTGGCCGAGCGCCTCGCGGAACGCATCGGCATCATCAGCCAGGGCCGGTTGCTCGCGGAGGGGACTCTGTCCGACCTGCGCTTGCGCTCGGGCCGGAGCACCGGTTCGCTGGAGGATATTTTCCTGCAACTGCTCGCGGATGAAAAGACCTCGTCGGATAAGAGCATGACGGAATGACGAAAGATCCAGCGAAGTTTTCCTGCTGACCGACATGTCCTCCTGTCCCACGCTTTCCCGCCGCCACGCCTGGCACATCGCTTCCGCGCTTGTCTGGATCGACCTCAAGCAGGGTCTCCGCAAGCACGCCGCGGCGACCGGCACGCGCGACCGGGTGCTCAAGATCGTCGGCCTGCTGTTCGGCCTCGGCTTCTTCGCGCTGCTCCATTTCGGCGCTTATGCGCTCATCACCTACACGCGCGCCAGTCCCTCGCCCGATCCCGCCGCGCTCATGCTCGGGCTCAGTTCGGCCCTCTGGGCGTTTCTGCTTTTCGTCATGCTCAGCGGCGGACTCGTCCGCGCCATCGTCGTCCTCCACGAGCAGGACGACAGCAATCTTCTTCTCAGCTCGCCTGTCTCCCCGCGCGCGATCCTGGCCGCGCGACTCCTCGGCAACGCGCTGCAGTCGTGCCTGGTCGATGGCTTCATCATCGTCCCCTACATCGACGTCCTGCTTTTCACGCATCTCCAGTGGCGATTCCTCTGGGGCTACCCGGTTTGGTTCGCGCTCGCGCTCATCGTCACCTGCGTGGACGGCCTTTTCTCCTTTGGCCTCATTCGCTGGTGCGGGCTGCGCCGGGCGCGGCTGCTCTCGCAGGCGGTGCCGTTTATCCTCATTTTTGGCGTCACCTTTTTCGCCGGCTCGCTCAGTGTTTCCATCGCGGCGATGAACGCGCAGGTCGGCCACAACCATCTGTCGCCCGACATGCAGGCCCATTTCATCGCGCTCGCCCGCGGCCCGCTCGCCTGGATCGCGCGGGCCGCGGCGGGCGATCTGTCTTTCATCGCCGCGCTCTTCGCCCTGGCGGCGGGCATCGCGTGGCTTACGCTGCGCCAGACTGAACGCGCCTTCGTCGCAGGCACGCAGGAACTCGCCGAGAACACGGGCCCGGCCCATCCCGCCGCCGCATACCGGTTCCGGTCCAACCTCTTTTTTCTCGAGCTGCTCAAGAATGCGCGGCTTGTCCTGCGCACGCCCATGATGCTCGTCCAATGCATCGCCCAGGTGCTCACGCCGGTCGGCATCGCCTTCGTGCTCGGCCGGGACGACCTCGCGGCGGCGGTGGAATTCTTTGTCATCTTCACCGCCGGCGTCCTCTCCGGCATGTTCACCATCGCCGCAGGCACGGTCGAGGAAGGCGACGATCTCCTCCGCATGTCGCCCCGGCCCGAACTGCTTTTTCGTTTCGGAAAAATCGCGACCGGCTGTCTCGCGCCGCTCGGGCTCGCGGTCATCGCCGCCCTGGGACTTCTCGTCTGCGGAAAAACTCTCGCCGCCGTCGGCGTCCTGTGCGCGGGAATCCCGCTCGGCGTGGCGTCGGGCATCGTCGGGGAAACTTTCGCCCATCCGGTGCGCCCCGGCGTCCGGCCCAAGCTGCTGAGCGACCCAATCATGATGATCCCGCTTTTGGGAATGCAGATCGTCAGCGGACTCATCGCGGGGCTGACGATCTTCGCGGCCGCCTTTTCGCCCGCGCTGCTCGGCCTCGGCTTGCTCGCCAGTTACGTCGTCCTCGTGCTGGCGGTCGGTTTGGCGCAATTAAGGAAGTCTCTTTTTTGACAGGCACGATCTGCCTGTCCCGGCACGAGTTGCCTACTTTTCTCCCTTGACGGAACTGCTGGAAAAATTCTGAAAATTTATTTGGAGGCAGGCCGCTCATCTCCGCCACCGTCGCTTCCCCCAACAGCCCGGGCTTGCATCTGCCCGCAGGTTCCGTATTCTATCCTACTTGCCGGAATCGGCTTGGTTCGCTTATGCACGCCCCTCGCAACGAAGTCATCTACCTCGATAACAACGCCACTACACGCGTCGCGCCGGAGGTGTTCGAGGCCATGGTGCCTTTTCTGACCGAATATTACGGCAATCCGTCGAGCGCCTACAGCTTTGGCAAGCGGGTCGAGGGCCATCTCAAGGAAGCGCGCGAGAAGGTCGCGGGCCTCCTCGGCTGCACGCCGAAGGAGATCATCTTCACCAGCTGCGGCACGGAAAGCGACAACGCGGCCATCTGGTCCGCGCTCCAGACCACCGGCAGGAAGCATATCGTCACCACCCAGGTGGAACACTCGGCCATCATGAACCAGACCGAGTGGCTGGAGAAGAACGGCTATGGCGTCACCCGTCTGGGCGTGGCCGCGGACGGGACCCTCTCGCTCGCCGAGGTGGAAAAGGCGATCCGCGACGACACCGCGATCGTCTCCATCATGATGGCCAACAACGAGACCGGGGTCATCTTCCCGGTGGAGGAAATCGCCTCGCTTTGCAAGAAGAAGGGTGTGCTCTTCCACACCGACGCCGTGCAGACGCCGGGCAAACTCGACCTGCGCCACGTCGCGAAAAGCGATATCGATTTTCTTTCTCTGTCCGGACATAAGCTCCACGCGCCCAAGGGCGTGGGTGTGCTTTACGTCAAGCGCCGCACCAAGATCGTGCCCTACGTGATCGGCGGCGGCCAGGAGCGCGGCAAGCGCGGCGGCACCGAGAATGTGGCCTCCATCGTCGGCCTCGGCCGCGCGGCCGAGCTCGCCCTGGCCAACATGGGCGACGAGCAAAAGCGGGTGCGGGCCCTTCGCGACCGTTTCGAAGCGGCGCTGCTGGCGCGCCTGACGCATCTCTACATCAACGGCAACCGCGAACAGCGCCTGCCCAACACGTCCAATATTGCGTTCGATTTCGTCGAGGCCGAGGCAGTGCTGATGCGCCTCGATGCTGCCGGGATCTGCGCATCCTCCGGCTCCGCCTGCACCACCGGTTCGCTGGATCCTTCCCATGTTCTTAGCGCCATGGGCCTTACGCCCGCGCGCGCGCGGAGCTGCGTCCGCTTCTCGTTCAGCCACTATAATACCGACGCCGAGATCGACCACGCCCTGCAAATCATTCCTCCCATGATCGAGCAGTTGCGCGCCATGTCCCCTCTTAACGCGGAACATACCGACAATTTCGACTACGACGTCGAAGCCGCGCGCGAGAAGGAAGAAAAGATGATGGCGCAGACGATGGCTTCTCTCAACGATTAGTCCGAGCGGAATTATTATCCGTTCCAGCCCGGGTCTTGTTTGGACTCCCTTCGGTCACAATCTCCTCGTCGTGGAGCGTATTGGGTTGAAGTAATAAAAGGTTACGAGAGTATTTCTGCGAAGGCAGTCAGGCGATTTTCCAAGTTGGAATAATGCCTGCTAAAACGGCTCGCTGAGCGATGCGGTCAAAAAGTCCGTGAAAGCCAAGCCCCACTTAGTAAACAATTTAGTTTAAAAAGAATTGACACTAAGTTTCTTTTTATAGAAGAATGCGTGAAAATGATCGTTAAGAGCTCATAAGATTCCGTGAAAAAGAAATCTCCTCCGTACCATTTCATTGGTGCCTTTGTTCTCTTTATCATTGTGGCCCTTGCGCTTTGGCACTGGGAATACCAAAAGGACCAGGCTGCTGCTGCCGCCCTCCAGGCCCAACAGGCCGAGTATGCCAAGCAGCTTGAGGAGGCCAAGGACAAGACCGTCGTGGTCGCGTCCGGGCCTACCGACATGCGGAATGTCCTTTATGCCACCCAGCCGGTGGAGGCGGGGGTCCCGCTGAGCCCTGCCTTCTACGAGAAGAAGCTGACCCCGAACGATATTCTTCCCGACGCCTTCAACGACCAGACCGACATCACCGGGTGGGTCGCCATCCGCAAAATCGAGAAGGGCGATCCGCTCACGCCTCGCAACATCGGCAAGTCGCTGCCCTACATGTCGCAGCGGATCACCCCGGGCATGCGTGCCGTTTCTCTCCCCATCTTCAATGCCGATTACAACAATACCGGCGGTTTCGTGGTCAGTGGCGACCGGGTCGATCTGCTCTATACCGTGTTATCGCTCGATTCGAGCATACGGATCAACACCCAGATGGTCATGCAAAACCTGAACGTGCTCTATGTTCCGGGCCCCACCATCACGACCGACAAGACCGACGGGATTACGCCGGCGACGCCCCCCGGCGACTCGATTGCCATGACCTTTGAGGTCACTCCCGAACAGGCGGAAGAACTCGTCTTCATGAGCGGGGTCAAGAACGCGCGGTTCAGCATGATCCTTCGTTCCCGCAAGGACGACACGGAAGTTAAGATCAAGGCGTTCAATTCCGCGGATTACGACCTGATGAACCTATCGAAAGTGCAGAGAACAGCCGATAAGTCGATCGAACGGGTCAAAATTCTTTCCGACGAAATCGCAGCCAAAGAGAAGCAAGTTCAAGGAGCCACGAATGAAACAACTACGCCTACCGTTCCCAGTCCCTAGTCTGGCGCTGCTCGGCTGCCTGCTGGCGCTCTCCTCGGGAACGGGGTGGTCCCAGACGCCGGTCGCGCAGCGGGTCGACGTCAATTACGGGGAACCGAAACTCCTGTCCCTGGAGCGGGCGGTGGACGATTTTTCTGTCTCGCCGGAAAATATCGTCTCGGTCAGCAAGGTCGACAGCACGCCCAATCAGCTCTCTCTGAACGGCCTCGCCAACGGCAACGCCACGTTGACGGTCAAAACGGGTGGGCAGACCATGCTCTACGACATCGCCGTCAGCCCCGCGCCGGAACGGCTCTACATCAATCTGAACGAATCCAAGCGACTGACCTTCGCCGACCCGATCGACGATACCAGTGTGTCGCTGAGTGGGATTGTCCGGGTCGTGCAGCCGGATAGCGCGAACAACGTCCTGTTGGTGGAAGCGGACACGGCGGGAAAGACCACGCTGACGGTCTATGCCAAGAGCCAGATCTACCGCTATTTCATCTCCACCTTCGAAAACCGGGGCGCGGACGTCCTGGAAATCGAGAACGCCTTTTCGGCCAAGGGTTACAAGAACCTCACCATCACTTTTGACAAGGACCAGGCGATCCTGGCCGGCTCCGTGCCGACGCAGGAGGAGCTCGATGACGCCCAGCGCATCGTGAAACAGTTCACCCAATATGTGCAGGTAAAGGCGACCGTGGGACAGGGCGACGAGCAGACCGAGTACACGGAGGAAGAGTCGATCATCATCAACAACATCCAGCGCATCGCCAACGTCCCGGGCGTTACCATCCGGGTCAAGTTTCCGCCGCCGACCGTCGTTTCCACCAGCACCTACATCAAGTCGGCGGGCGATTACATCGGTCCGTCGGTCACCACCACCCCGCAGGGCGGGACGATTCGCGGGTCCGGTTTTGATGCTCCCCAAAAGGACCCGAACCAGCTGAACAGCAATAACAGTCCGCTCGAGCCCAAGCCCCAGGAAAACACGACCGAAACGGTCACCACCACCAAGAACACCACCATTCCCGAAAAAATCTTCCTCTACGGCGACGTCGAGGACGATCTGCAGCAGGCCCGCGTCATCCGCGTGGCCCGCACGTTCTGCCCCTTTATCGCCGACTTTCTCACCGTCAAGGACCCCATTCAGCTGCGTACCGAAATCCGGTTCATGCAGGTCAGCCACACCAATACAAAGGACACCGGCGTCTTCTGGTCGGGCAACGGCCCCGAGGGTGGCCCGACCGTCACGCTTGGTTTCGGCAATTCGCTCTTCAGTGAGCTCGGTTCCCTGAGTGCCGCGCAGTCGTTCACCAACATGTTTACCGGCGCGGTCGGTGTAAGTGGGACGCTCAGCGCGCAGGCGCAGCTCGAGCTTTTCGAGAGCCTCGATGTCGCGAAGCTCATGCGCAAGACCGACCTTTTCCTGACCAACGGCCAGGCGGGCTGGTACTCGGAGGGCGAGGTGCGCTCCTATGTCAGCTCCTCGAGCGTTTCCATCACGGTGCCCCCGGTGCAGACGCTGACCCAGTCGGCGGTGTTCCTGGGCGTCAACATGGACATTGCGCCGCTTAATCTCGCCAAGGCGGGAGGCACGGAGCCGAGCGGCCAGAAAATCTTCGGCATCCCCAGCAGCATCGGCACCAGCACTGGCGGATCCGGTTATACGCTGGAGCAAAACACCGACAACACGGCCGACACGGTCAGCCGGTTGAGCCAGCCCATCCAATCGGCCGGCTCGGGTACGCCCTACATCGACGAATCGACCAAGTATGTCGATGAGAACGGCCTCATCGGCATGGATATCTCCGCCCAGCTTTCGATCCCGAACGGTACGTTCCAGACGATCCAGTTCGGCACCACGGGCGGCTTCCTGACCCTGCCCGACTTCTTTGTCCGCACCACGCGCACGCGCGTTAATTTGCGCGACGCGCAAACGGTGGTGATCAACGGCCTGATCGACGAGCAGACCACCCGCGCCATCACCGAGGTGCCGTTCCTTTCCTCGATTCCCATCCTGGGCGCCCTCTTCCGCAACCCGGTTGACTTCAAGAGCCACGAGGAAGTCATGGTGCTGGTGACACCGCACATTGTTCGCATGCGCGACCCAGACAGCGCCCGATTCCCGAAGCCGCCCTATCCCGAGATGCAGGATCTGGCGCGTGAGAAAGGCGAAATCCCCATCATCAAGCCGGTGCGCTATGACGCCGACGCCCTCGACCTTCGCCCCGAGGCCAAAGACATGAAGGATACGCAGATCGTTAACGAAGACGGCCCCGCGCCCGCGTCGGTGATTCCTCCCGCCACCAGTGCGGAGGCAGTGGCCGCCCCGCTTCATCCCCACGTTATCGGCGCCATGCAGACGCTCCAGCCGGAACCGGACGCCGAGTCGGCGCCGGCCTTGGCCACCCCCGGCGCGGTTTCCATGCCCGCGCCTATGCCTCCCGCCGCACCTGCACCCACGCCGGCCACCTTGGCGCCAAGCTCGACCCTGCCCTAGCCATGATCGATGTTTTTCTGGTCCACGACGATGTGGAGCGTTGCGCGGCGATTCGCACTGCGGTCAAGTCGAACCCCGACATGTCCCTGGTCAGCGAAACGCAGACCGGGCGCGAAGGGCTTTTCGCCGCCGCGACGATCCTGACCGGCCATCCCCGCGTGCTCATCGTCCGGCTCAACCTGGGGGACATGACCGGTTTCGACTTTATCAACCAGGTCCGCCAGAAGGCACCCGACATCTACATCATCCCCGCGCTCGAGGGCACCGAGGGTGGCCAGGTCTGGCAGAACCTGCTCCAACTCGAACTGCGCGATGTGCTGGTGGGGCCGATTCCCGTCCCGGAAATCAGCAAGGTCCTCGCCGCCGCCGCCCCCCGCGCGCAGGAGAAGTTTGAACAAAACCGCGCTCCCGCCAGCATCCAGGGCGAGTCGTTCGTCATTTCCGTGGTTTCCGCGCGGGGCGGCATCGGCAAGTCGGTCATCTCCACGAACCTCGCCTCCGCCATCGCCAAGCTCAGCGACAGCGTGACTCTGCTCGATTTCAGCCTCACTCCCGGTGACTTCGCCGTCATGCTCGACGATGTCCCGCGCAACAACATCATGGATGCGGTGCAGCAGGGCGGGGCGCTCGACGCCGAGTACCTCAACAACACCCTGGCTCCTCATCCCCGCCTCCGTTTCCGCTACCTGGCTTCTCCCAACCAGGAATTCGATCCCTCCGGCTTCGATTACAACGTGGGTCTGGCCATCATGCAGGCGACGCGCACCTTGAGCCAGTACGTGATCGTCGATACGGGTGTCGCCATGGCGGGGGCGACCATCGCCGCGGTTGATACCAGCGACATTATTTTCCTCGTCACCAGCCGGGATGTGGCGCGGCTGCTGTCGGCCAAGAGCCTGATCAAGTTCCTCAAAAACGACCGGCAGGTTACCAACCAGAAGCTGAAAGTCCTGGTCAATGAGGCGGAGATTGGGGCAGAAATTTCCGAGAGCGAGATCGAATCGCTGCTGGAACATCCCGTGGCCGCTTATTTGCCGTGCAACGCCGGACCGGTTACTTTTTCCATTAACAGCGGTGCGCCGATCGTCATCGCCGAGCCCCATCATCCTATCTCGGTCGTGTTGAACAAGTTGGCCGAGTTGTCCTTCTATCGTTGGCAGGACAAACCCCAGGAAGATGGGAAAGGCACCAAGAAAGGGCTGCTGGGACAAAAGTCCCAGAAGGTCGGAATCCGGTGAACGGCGCGTGAAGTGCTATATTTCAGCCAGAAAATTTCATGGCCATTCCTCCTCCCGCTTTTAACCGCCCGATGGCGCCCGTGCCCGGATCCATTCCGCGCCCGGGCAGCGTGCCGTCGCGCTCCCCCGGCACGCCTCCCCCGCGCGTCGGCGGCGGCATCCCGCCTCGTCCCAATGGAGCCCAGCCGGTCCCCGCGACCCAGGCCCTCCCGGCCATGGCCAGTCAGGCGTCTGCCCTTCATTCCAACGCGAACGGTAGCCACACCAACGCGCGTCCGGCCAGCGCCCAGCCCGATGCGGCGCAGGAATTTGTCATGCAGTTCAAGAAACAGCTGCTGCCCTACCTGGTGCAGCAGCTCGATCCGAAACTGCTCGAGCGCGGAAACGAAGCGGCGCTCAAGCACCGGATCGAGGAGCTGGTCGACGAGCGGCTGACCGCCGACAAGGTTCCGATCGGACGCCAGCTGCGGGTCAAGCTCCTCGGCGACATCATCGACGAGATGGTCGGGTTCGGTCCGCTCGAGCAGCTGCTCAAGGACGACACGATCACCGAAATCATGGTCAACGGCCACTCGACTATCTACACCGAGCAGAAGGGCAAGCTCCTGCTCTCGCCGATCAAGTTCCTCGACGTGGAAAGCTGCCGCCGGGTCATCGACAAGATTCTTTCGCCGCTCGGCCGCCGGGTCGACGAATCGAGCCCGCTTTGCGATGCCCGCCTGCCCGACGGTTCGCGCGTCAACGTCATCATTCCGCCCCTGGCGCTGAATGGTCCGGTTATCACGATCCGCAAGTTCAGCAAGAGCCCGCTGACGATGGAAAAACTGATCGGCTATCGCGCGCTCTCGCAGAGTATGGCGATGCTGCTCAAGGCCTGCGTCCATTGCACCCTTAACATCGTCATTTCCGGCGGCACCGGCTCGGGCAAGACGACCATGCTCAATGCGCTTTCGTCCTACATTCCCGATGGGGAACGCATCATCACGATCGAGGATGCGGCCGAGTTGAATCTGCAGCAGGACCACGTCATCCGCCTGGAAAGCAAGCCGAAGAACATCGAGGGCAAGGGCGAGGTTTCGATTCGCGAGCTGGTGAAGAATAGCCTGCGGATGCGCCCCGACCGCATTGTCATCGGTGAGTGCCGCGGCGGCGAGGCGCTCGACATGATCCAGGCCATGAACACCGGCCACGATGGATCGCTGACCACGACACATGCGAACTCGCCGCGCGATGCCATCTCTCGTTTGGAAACGCTGGTGATGATGGCGGGCATGGACCTGCCGCAGTTGGCCATCCGCCAGCAGATCGCCGGCGCGGTGCACCTCATCGTGCAGATCAGCCGCCTGGCGGATGGCAGCCGCAAATGCGTTTACATCACCGAAGTGCAGGGCATGGAAGGCAACATGGTCACGTTGCAGGATGTCTTCAAATACGAGCAGACGGGCGTGAACCCGGAAGGCAAGCTCATCGGCATCACCCGCGGCATGGGCATCGTCCCGAAGTGCCAGACCAAGTTCAACGCCAATGAGCTGAACATTCCCGTCGAAATCTACCAGAGCGTCCTGCACCACAATAATCCCGAGTATCCCTAGGCCCTTTCATGTTGCTTTTCATCATCGCCTGCGTGCTGGCTATGTTTGTCTTGCTGGCGGTGGGCTATCATCAGACGCAGAAGACGCCGCAGCTTGATCTCCGGGAAAAGCTGAAGAATCTGGCCAAGGACCCCGAGGGCATGGCCCGGGAGATCGAGTTGGGCGCGGAGAAGAAGCGTATCTTCGCTGTGATCGATTTCCGCTCCATCTTCACCAAGTTCACGGGTCAGAGCTACATGGACGCGCTGGAGAAGGAGCTGACCCAGTGCGACATTCCCCTCAAGCCGGGCGAATTTCTCGCCCTCCGTGTTGGTTTTGTGGCGCTGGCCTTTGTCCTCATGATCCTGACGACCCGCAACGTCTACACCGCGATGCTGGTGGCGGGCATTGCCGCCATCATCCACATCCCGATCCTGAAGGTGAAGCGGAGCATGCGAGTCTCCAAGTTCGTGCTGCAGCTGGCCGAGTTTCTCGTGCTCATCACCAACTCGCTGCGCTCGGGCCAGACCTTCCTGCAGGGGGTCGACATCGCCAGCCGGGAATCGCCCAACCCGATCGGCATGGAGTTTCGGCTCATGCTCAAGGAAACGAACCTTGGCATTCCGGTGGAAACTTCCTTCAACAACATGCTGGTGCGTGTCCCCAGCGAGGACCTCAAGATCGTCATGAGCGCCTTCAGCATCCAGCGCAACGTCGGCGGCAACCTGGCCGACATCATGGACCAAGTCGCCGCCATGATCCGCCAGCGCATCCAGATCCAGGGCCAGATCAAGGTGCTGACCACCCAGGGCAAGCTTTCCGGGGCGATCGTCGGACTGCTGCCCTTCGGCCTGGCCGCGGTCATCTCGCTCATTAATTACGATTACATGAAGAAGCTGTGGACCCCGATGCCCGGCAAGGATCTGGCGCCGGAAATCCGCTACATGGGACCGGAGTTGCTGGCTTTTGGAATCTTCATGCAGCTGCTCGGCTGCTTCACCATCTGGAAAATCTGCGACATCGAGGTTTGATCCATGGACCCGCTGCTCATTTTCATCGCCCTCTGCACCTTCGGCGGCCTCGTGTTGCTGGGATTCGCCTTTCAGCCTTCTTCCGAAACGACCTCGATCAGCCAGCGGCTGGAGGGGCTGCGGGCGAGCGGCCAGAAGAAAGCGGCCGGCGGTTCCCTGCGCGACCAGGACGAGATGAGCAAGAGCCTGTTCGTCCGGATGGTCATACCGATGATCGACCGGTCGTCGAAGTTTTTCAGCCAGCTCACGCCGGTAACCTCGCTCAACCGCGCCCGGGTTTCCATTGCCCAGGCCGGCATGCAGGGCAAGGTTACGCCCACCCAGATCACCACCTTTTCGTACATCCTGATGATGTTGATTCCCTTTCTGTCGCTTTCCTTTGCCGGGCTGCCGACGGGACTGATCTCAAAGTCCACCTTCATCCTGGCGATTGGGGCGCTCCTCGGCTACCGGCTGCCCTTCGGTTACATCCAGGGCAAGGCGAAGGCGCGGCAGAACGAAATCCGGAAGGCGCTGCCCTTCACCCTCGATCTGATCTCGATCAGCGTCGAGGCGGGCATGGCGCTGGACGGCGCCATGGCCATCGTCATGGAAAAATCGCGCGGGCCGATGGCGGACGAGCTGAACCTCACCCTGCGGGAAATCCGCCTGGGCAAGGGGCGCAATGAGGCGCTCACCGACATGGCCGACCGGGTCGGGCTGGAGGAGCTCAAGTCGTTTGTCACGGCGGTCACCTACATCGCGCGGCTGGGCGGCTCGCTGGTGGACGTCATCCGCATTCAGGCCCAGGCGATGCGCATCAAGCGCCGGCAGCGCGCGGAGGAGAAGGCAATGAAAACGCCGGTCAAGATCATGATCCCGCTCGTTTTCTTCATCTTTCCGTCCATGTTCATCGTCATTTTGGGGCCGGCCGGCGTGCAAATCTATGAGGCGCTGCAACAGGTGCCCGGTTAGGATTTGCCATAAATCACCGGATAACCCTCCTTGGCCCTTCTCGAACGGTCGGTCATGGCTCAGGATGTGCGTTGAAGTGAGTGTCCCATGGATATCGTAAGAAAAATTCCTTCCACTGCGGCCCTGCCGGGGAGGGTGGATGCACGCCGTCGTCTCAGGGTCGGGACGGGCTGGAAAAGGGACCGGGGCCAGACGACGGTCGAATTTGCTCTTATCGCGCTCCCTTTTTTCCTTATCCTGTTTGCCATCGTCGATTACGCCCAAATTTATTTCTATGAAAACGCGTTGCAGAACGCGATGCGCGAGACCTCCCGCTTCGCGACTGCCGGGCGCGTCATTCAGCTGACCAACGCCAACGGGCCGGTTTACGAAACGAATAATGGCGTCGTGATGCCCAAGGCCATCAACGATTCGCAGGGACGCGAGGCTTCGCGCTACGGTTGCATCCGGATGTGGTTCCAATCGAACTGCATCATCACCATGCCGACGAATAATATCCAGGTGGTGAGCGCTTCCGCTCTTCCCGGAGCGCCGCCGGTCCTGGCCACGAATAACGGGGTTGTCCAGTTGATGGTGACCTCGACAAACGCGCCGGTCGCCGGTCCCGGCGGAGCCAACGATTATGTGCAGGTGACGGCCACCTACACGCTCCATACCATTACGCCGCTGGCCAGCTTCTTCCAGAACGGATGGAGCCGGGGGAACATCAACACCTACCCGGTGCGCGTCTCCGCCATCCTGAAGAATGAGCCGGCGCTGCTCAACTTCGAGCACACGAACATGTATCCAAGCGAGGCACCATGAAGAAGCGCTATTTTTCCTACGTGGGGCAAATCCGCCTGCGGTGCAAGAGCCAGGCCTTCGTCGAATTCGCGATCGTGCTGCCCATGCTGCTGATCTTCATGTGCGCGATTTTCGATTATAGCTACATGATCATGCGGCTGCAGGTCATGGCCATGGCCACGCGCGAGGCGGCCAACACCGCGACGCGGCAGCTGCCCGGCATCGGCACGAGCGTGGGTCTGAACGCGGGCTATTCCGCGGCCCGCTCGGCCGGCGTCGATTTCTCATCCGCCGCGGGCGGCCTGATCATTACCCACGTCTGGTACAACAGCGCCGTCTCGTCTTCCCTCGTGCTGCTGCTGGATTCGAATTATGTCGGCACCAATACCGGCGGCGCCGCCGACACCTACGACCCCACCAATCCGGTCCCGGCCGATTCGGAGTTATCGATGGGCGGACTCTACGGGGGAGGGGTGGGGCTGCAAAACCAGAGCCATATCCTGGCGGCCGATTCCGGTCATCCGGGATGGACTTCGCGCTACCGGCAACTGCCTTTTCCGTCCAGCAACCTGATCAACGGCGACACGCGGGGGGTCTATGCGGTCGAGGCGATGTATACCAATTCGTTCATCACGCCGATTGGCAATCTCCTGACGACGTTCGACAACACCTCGGGCCGCGCGTTTTTTGCGCCCCAGGTTCTCTATGACGCAGCTTTTTACGGCGTCATCACCGGCATTCCGACCTCCCAGGTTCCGCTTCCCGCCAATGGCAGCATTCCGGTGACGACGCCCGCGCCGACGCCGACGCCCACTCCGTCCCCAACTCCCTCGCCGACGCCGAGCCCTACGCCCACCCCGACACCCACGCCTACTCCCATTCCCACCCCGACGCCTACGCCGACTCCGACGCCCCATCCTACGCCGACGCCGAGCCCTACGCCGACGCCCACACCGACTCCTCATCCTTCGCCTACGCCAACGCCGAGCCCTACGCCGACGCCCACACCGACTCCTCATCCTTCGCCTACCCCGACGCCGAGCCCGACGCCGACGCCGACGCCCACTCCCCATCCCACGCCCACCCCCTCTCCGAGCCCGACGCCGAGTCCGACTCCGACGCCCCACCCCACACCCACTCCTTCGCCCACGCCCAGCCCAACGCCGACACCCACGCCGGTACCCACCCCCACCCCGACTCCCGTCGGCCCCGGTGGCGGTTAAGCCGCGATTTTTCGAACCGATCTTCCGACATATGATTCAAGTTCCGGCTCGCGCATCGAGGTTTCAGGGTTACCGGCAGGCCCGGAAGCAACAGGCGCAGACGATCGTGTTTTTCGTCCTGGCGCTGACCGCGATCATTTTGCTCTGCGGGCTGGCCATCGACTCGGGCCTGCTCTACCTGGCCAAGGCACGCATCAGCCGCGCGGTGGACGGAGCGGCGCTGGCGGCGGTGGGTAATTTCCATCAATCGAGCGTCGTTTCCACCAACCGGGCCGATGTGGCGACGACGATCCGCAATTTCGCGGTCGCGAATTACACCGACCTGGCGACCATCAACAGCACGGCTTCCGAGGTCCAGGTCAATTCCACGACCTATACGTACAATTTCTACGATCCCACCGCTCCGGCGCAGGACGCCAATGGCGCTTATCGCCGCTTCGTGCAGGTCACGCTCACGACCGGCCCGGGCGGCGATGTCACCACCGCCTCATGCAACGCGCGCTGCCCGGTGCACACCTACTTCATCGGCATCTTCAATCACATCACCGACCTGAAGGTTTCGTCCTCCGCGGTCGCGACGCGCAATCCCCGCCTGATCATGGTGGTGGTCGATCGCTCGGGTTCCATGTTGGTGCCGCTGAGCAACGGGCTTTCGCCCGGTGCCGTCGGCCTCGCGCCGGCCATCGTGACATTTCTTAATTTCTTCGACACCAGCTCGGATTACATCGGGCTCGTTTCGTTCGCCAGCAATGCGCGGCTGGAGTTCGGTCTCACTACCAACTTTCTCGATGCGGCCACCAATGACCTTTACGAGTCGTATGACATCACCACCAACAGCGAGGCCTACGGCGGCGTTACCACGTGGTATGTGCCGGGCAAGGATCCCGAATACGGGCAGGCCAACTATTATACGCAGGGGGTGAGGCGTCTCCGCTTCGGGGGCCAGACCGCGGCCGATGAGGGCATCCGTCTCGCGATGGAGCAGATGATGTCGAATCCCGGTTTCAGCAATCCGAACGTGGTGAAATACATGGTCATTTTCACCGATGGCGCGTGGAACACCACCCGCACGCTGGTGGCCGCGCCTGGCTATACCAACATCGTCACAGGGCCTCCGGGCGGCGGCCTGGTCATCGGCACCAACTACAATTTTTTTGGTACCAACACCATCTATGCGTACACCCCGGTCCCGGCCATGAGTCCGTGGCTGAATTACTTCAACCAGGTGCAAGCGAATACCTATAACGCCACCGATCACCAGTCGGATAATCTTCAAAGCATGGCCACGAATGCGCTCGACCAGACGCTTGAGGCCAACCTGACCCAGGCGACTCCGCTGGCCGGGGCTCCGCAGACCTATACGACCAATACGTTCCTGGAAAATTATTTCGGCACGCTCGTCTATACGTCCAACGTCAACGTGTGGCTGCCGCCTGGTTCGGTCGATTACGTTTACCGCAGCGGCAGTGCGACTCCTGCCGCGACCTATGTCAGCCAGATGAACAACCCGACTTATAACGTCAACATCACCCTCACTAGTGCCGGCGACTCCAACGTGCTGGTGGTGCCGGGCTATATCATCGATGGCATTCCCTACGACGGGCTTGACCTGGCCTATCCCAGCACCAGTCCCACGAGTTCCTATGTTTACATGCGCTCGGAAAACTACGTGACGCCGTGGATGTGGCCCGACGCCGACCCGGTGGTGGGCGACGGCACCGCTTCCGCCGCGGCCACCGGCGCCCTGCAGACCGACGCCGAGGTTATTGCGGGCCAGGCTCCCCGGGAGAGGGCGCTCATGATCCGCAATTACATGAATACGCTGACCGGCTACTATGTTTTTCGTCCGGACGATCCCGCCGGAACCGGCGCCAATCCGTTTGTGCCGGGAACCTATTATCCGCTGAACGCTGTCGGACCCTATTATCCGAGCGCGGCTTTTTACTGGCCTTTCGACTTGGTGGGGCTCGATCAATATCCCACTTTTGCCCTGATCGATCCCACCCAGCCCGATCCTTCCCCCAATGGCAAGGCGCGCGCTCTCGCCTATTCGATCAACATGCTTTCCAGCAACGCCGCGCCGGAATGGGCCGGCGAGCTTTTTTACGAGGGCAACAACGCCGCCCTGTCGGGAACCTCGTCGGCCAGTTCGTTGATGACAAGCAAGTCGCAATGGCAGGCGGGCATGCCAAGCTGGGTGGTGAACGCCTTCGATCATGCGGGCGTCACCGAGACCGATACGGCGCATAATACGACCCAGCTCCCTACCGCCCAGGTCTGGAGGCCGACCACGTTTAACGGCTCAAACATGGTGGTGACGGGTGGGGTCTCCGGCATTTCGCCGGCGGATTCCCAAAACTATACGGGAGGTTTCGTACAAGCCCCCAACGGCACGGTCTTTCGGAATGCCATGGCGTGGAGCGGACGGCCGACCCACTATTTCGACTTTTCCCGCTCGACCTGGGTGCCGATCGGAACCAACCACGTGAAAAATATCCAGATGCTGCCCTTGGGCAACTGGAAGGCGCAGGAATACTGCTGGCACGCGCGGGCCTCGGGCGTGACGATCTTCACGGTCGGTTACGGCGGCGCCGTCTCCGACACGGAACAGGCCTTTCTCGCCACCCTCGCCAATGCCACCAATACCAGCGCGGGTGGAGGAACCAACATTCTGCCGGCCAATTACAATACGGCGCAGCCCATCGGCGAACAGTTTTACGCCACGAATGCGACGGAAATCGGGGTCGATTTCTCCAACGTGGCCACGGCGATCAACGCCGCGTTGACGCAGTAAGGGGTCAGCGTTTCCGCTTCCGCGCGGAGACGATCTCCGTGTTCATGCCCGCGAAGTGGAGTCCCCCGCCGTAACGGCCGTGCTCCATTTTCACGCACTTGTCGACAATCACGGTCAGTCCGGCGGCTTGCGCGCGTTCGGCGGCGGGAAGGTTGCCGAGCCGAAGCTGCATCCAGATGGCGGGTGAATCGAGGCCCTTCTCCTTGCGCGCGATCGCCTGATCGACGATGGCATCTATGTCGCGCGGGGGTCGGAAGATATCCACGAGATCAACGGGGAAGGGGATGCTCGCGAGATCAGGATAAACCTTTTCGCCGAGGATGACATCGGCCTTCGGATTAACCGGCACGATGCGGTAACCCTCGTCCTGCAAATAACCGGCGACGAAGAAGCTCGCCTTCTGCCGGTCGCTGGAAAGGCCGACGATCGCGATCGTCCGCGCCGAGGCGAGCAGGCGGTTGATCTGGCCGACGTCCTGGAAACGCGCGCGTTGTTCCGGCGTCAGGCTCGTGTTGAGCGAGACAGCGCATGCAGCGCCTGGTCGAGGTCCCATAGCAAATCCTCCACGTTTTCGAGCCCGACGGAAAGCCGGATCATTTCCGGTCCCACGCCGCAGGCCACCAGCTCCTCGTCCGTCAGTTGCTGGTGGGTGGTCGAGGCGGGATGAATCACCAGGCTGCGGACGTCGCCGACGTTGGCGAGATGGGAGAAAAGCTCGAGCTTCTCGATGAACCGCTTGCCGTCCTCGCGCACCGCGTGGCCTTCGCCCTTCAGGCCGAAAGAGAAGACCGCGCCCGGGCCCTTGGGCAGGTATTTTTGCGCCAGGGCATGGTCGGGATGGCTCGGCAGACCGGCGTAGGCGACCCAGGCGACGGCCTCGTGATTTTCCAGGAAGCGGGCGACCTGCTGCGCGTTGGAGACATGGCGGTCCATGCGCAGGGAAAGCGTTTCCAGTCCCTGGATGAGCAGAAAGGAATTCATGGGCGAGACGCAGGCGCCGACGTCGCGCACCGTCTCCGCGCGGGCCTTCATCAGGAAGCCGTAGTGGCCGAACGTGTCGAAGAAGCGGAGATCGTGATAGGAAGGCGAGGGGGCGGCGATGGTCGGAAAGCGGCTGAAATCGAAATTGCCCGAGTCGAGGATCGCCCCTGCAATGGCGTTGCCGTGGCCGCCGATGAACTTGGTCGCGGAATAGAGCACGAGCGTCGCGCCCCACTCCATCGGCCGGCACAGGTAGGGTGTGGCGAAGGTGTTATCGACGATGAGCGGAATCTTGTGCGCGTTGGCCAGCGCGGCGAATTTCTCCAGGTCGAGGATTGAGCCGCGCGGATTGCCGATGGTCTCGCCGTAGAGCGCGCGGGTTCTGGGTGTGATCGCTGCCTCCCACGCGGAAAGGTCGCGCGGATCGCATAGCGTCACCTTGATGGAAAGCTTGAGCATCGTCTGCTTGAGCTGGGTGACGGTGCCGCCGTAGAGGTGCGAGGAGGCGACCACCTCGTCGCCGGGCGAGAGCAGCGTCATCAGCGCGACGAACTGGGCCGCCATGCCGCTGGCCACCACCAGCGCGCCGGTCGCGCCTTCCAGCGAGGCCAGTCGCTCCTCGAGCACGGCGGTCGTGGGATTGCTGATGCGCGTGTAGATATTGCCGTACTGCTTCAGCTCGAAGAGTTGCGCCGCCTGGTCCGGGCTGTCGAAGACGTAGGAAGTCGTCTGGTAAATCGGCACGGCGCGCGCGCCGGTCGCGGCATCGGGAACATGGCCGGCATGCACCATCCGCGTGTCGAAGCCGAAACGGCGCGGGGCGGGCGGGGTCGTCATCGGCGCGAGCCTAGCGAAGCGGGCGGGCTTGCGCACGCCGTAATCGCGCGGTAGGATAGATGGTAACGGGGGCGCATTGGTTTCGACTGAAGCATGGTGGTGCCCGCCGCAAGTCGAGGATCGGGTAGGTCTTCCTCGTAAAAAAGCCAGCCCAAACAATAAATGCTAATTCTGAATTAGCTCTCGCTGCCTAAACAGCAGCCAGACGTTGTCGCCCTGACTTCCGCTGGGGGACGGCAGCGCTATTAGCGGGACGACGCGGCCGGTGAGTGACCGACCGGCTGCGGCGCATCAACGTGGTGACTACGGTAGTTGGGCGAGCTGCGCCGCAACCGACTTCCCGACAATGACGGCGCAGACAAACTTGTAGACGCGGTCAAGGCCTTGTTTTAGGACGCGGGTTCGACCCCCGCCGCCTCCACCTGGTTTGGGGGCAAAGCCTAACCGCCTGACTTCAAAAGTCGTCGGAACGTTTATGCAGGCGCCATTTCCATGGCGGCGAGCAGGTCGGCGAGAGGCACCGTGGCGAAAGAGCTGGCGGTGTCGGACATGGCATAAGGGAGAATCAACTGGCCGGCATGGACGAGCGATCCGCAGCTGTAGACGACGTTCGGGACGTAGCCTTCGCGTTCGACTTCATCCGGGCTGAGCAGGGGCCGCGTCAGCCGGCCGATGACGCGCGAGGGATCTTCCAAGTCGAGCAGGAACGCCCCGATCGAATACTTGCGCATGGGCCCCACCCCGTGGCTGAGGACGAGCCAGCCCGCCTCGGTCTCGATGGGAGAACCACAGTTGCCGATCTGGAGAAATTCCCAACTGTAGGTCGGCTTCAGGAGAGGGATCTTAGTATGCCAGAAGTGCAGGTCGCCGGAATACATCAGGTAGAGATTCTCGGCGTCCTGGCGGGAGAGCATGACGTACTGTCCCCGGATGCGGCGCGGAAAAAGAGCCATGCCCTTGTTCTGCACCTCGGGTCCGTTCAGCGTGCAGATGCGGAAGCGTAAAAAATCGCTCGTCTCCAGCAACTGGGGAATGGTCACCCGCCCGTCGTAGGCCGTGTAGGTGGCCACGTAGGTCGCGACCCCGTCCTCCTCCACAAAGCGCACAAAGCGGGCGTCCTCGATGCCGTTGGACTCACTGGGAGAATGGGGAAAGATGACGCGCTCGGTCAAGGGCTGCTCGGGTGAATAAATCACTTCATAGTTCGACTTGGCAAGATTCAGCAGCCGACTGGCCGTGCGGTCGAATTCCGTGTTGCGATGCTGGGCGTACCGGCGCAGGTAAAGGATTTCCTGGCTGAGCTCGTCCACCGTGAAGTGGTCCTTGAGGGTCTTGAGGATTCGTTCGGCAATGTTGTCGACCACTCCGAGTTCCTGGAGCTGATGCCAGAAGATGTCCTTGTCATAGGAGGTGGGGTGAATGTGGTCGGGCGTGGTGACGTAGCGCGAGGGCGTGTCCACGGCGATTTTTCCCTGGCCGTCGATGGTGCCGGTGCGAAAAGTGATCGAGGAGATGTGGCCCTCGCCCGTGGCGCGGAGGCTCAGGACAAAACGCAGCGTCCCGGCGGCGAGGCCGGTCTGGTCGGGGTGGGGAACGATGGAAGGATTGAACAAGGCGGCCGCCTCGAGCGAGTACTCGTGGGTGAAGTAGGCGCCGATGAGAAGCTTGCGTTCCTCCGAGAGACGTTGATCGGTGGGCAGCAGGCCGCGCACGAATTCGAAGCGGACGAGGAAATAATCGACCAGCCTTTGGTGGCGCGTTTTGAACTCGGACAGGACCTGGGAGAGCATCTCGAGCACCTCCGTTTCGTTCAGGGCAAGCACGCGCGCGAGGATGCGCAGGGGGCGCTCGTCTCCGGGCGGGTTGAACGGGCGGAAAAGAACGCGGGAGGCGTCGGGTTTGAGGACAATTCCCGTCCGGGTGACTTTCATGAGGTTTTTTTTCTTTCAGACGTTGGCATGACGGTGGGTCCAGAGCGACTAAGCTTCATGGTCCGTCGGCGTTTTGAAAACCTTCAAATCGTGCTCGAGCAGTTCCATTTCGCTGAGGGCCATCAGGTAGGCAAGGGTCGATTCGGCGCCTTGATTTTGATTCACCCGATCGACGTGCAAGCCGTCGCGGCAGCCGCCCGTCTTGGAGTCGTAGAGCGAAAGGCCCAGGTCGTTGCGGCCCAGGAACCACTCGAAGGCGAGACGCGCTTCCTCATGCCACACCGGATCGTCGGTGGACCGGTAAGCCTCGAGACAGGCCGAGATGGTGCTGTGGGCCTCGATCGGTTGTTGATCGAAATGGGCCCGCTTGCCGCCCCGTAAATAAAAGCCGTCGGACCCGATCGGACGAAAATGGCCCTGCGGCGCTTTTTGGACCGAGATCAGCCAGCGGAGCGAGCGCAACCCGATCTCGAAAGCCTGTGCATTGTCGGCCCAGCGCCCGCTGAGGATGAGCACATGGGGCAACAGCGCGTTGGCGTAGGAGAGACTCTCCTCGAACCACGGCCATTCCTCGGTCGCCGTTCGTTCGAACACATCGATCAATTTGAGGGTGAGGGAATCCCGGGCCTGGGCGGCGACACGGTCCCCGCTCAGGCGGCGGAAGTATTCACAGATGCCGAGAAGGGCGTAGGCCCAAGTACGGGGCGACTTGGCTTCCAGCACAGCGGGCAGCGCCCGCTCGAACATCTGGGCGGCCCAGGCCTGCAGGTGCTTGTGCTTGGAGCGGCCCGCGCAGGTGCCCAGCGCCCACAGCGCGCGGCCCTGGCTGTCCTCCGAGCCTTGCACTTCCAGCCAGGAGCGGGAGTAACTCATGAAATTCCGGAAGCGCCGCGACTCGGGTTCGAAGGCGTAGTGCATGAAGCTCGCGTAAGTCTCCGCCAGCCGGTGGAGTTCAGGCCCCTCCACTTCGAGTTCCTGGAGCAGGACGGTGGTGATGAGCGCCCGGGCATTGTCGTCGATGCAATAGCCGTGATGAAAATCGGGCAGCGAATAAATCGCGTGCTGATAAATCCCCGTCGAATCGGTCATTCGCCGCAGGTGGTCCATGCGCAGGTCGGGCAGTTCCATCCGCTCCTCGTCCAGGGTGCGGACCTCGAGCCGCCGGATGAAGGAGCTGGCCGGGTTGTGCCGGGCACTCTTGAACGAGGACATGTATTTCTCGGCCACCTTGCTCCAGACCATCTCCCGGCCGGCCAGGTAGGCGCGCTTCCGCATGGCGTGCCGGCGGGTGTCGTCCTCCAGCAGCCCGTTGATGGCCTGCGCCATCGCGACCGAATCGCCGAAAGGCACGAGCACGCCCCGGTCCTCCGCCAGCAGCTCCTCCGCATGCCAGTAGGGCGTGGAGATCACTGCCTTGCCGCTGCCGAACGCATACGCCAGCGTGCCCGACGTCGTTTGCGCCGCGTTTTGGTAGGGGGTGATGTAGAGGTCCGCCACGCCGAGGAAGATTTTCAATTCCTCCTGATCGACGAAACGATTGTAAAAACTCACGTGCTTCCTGATCCCGAGGTCCTTGGCCAGGAGCTCGAGCGACAACCGGTAGGCTTCGCCCTGTTCGCGCACCAGATTGGGGTGGGTGGCGCCGAGGATGATATAGACGAGGTTGGGAAATTGCTTGATGACCGCGGGCAGCGCGCGGAGCACGTTCTCGATTCCCTTGTTGGGCGAGAGAAGGCCGAAGGTCAGGAGGACATGCTTTCCTTCCACGCCGAACTGGTCCTTGTAGTAATTGGAATCGACGAAAGGCATGTCGAGAATGCCGTGGGGAATGAGATCGATCTTCTCGGCCGGGACCTCGTAAATCTCCCGAAGCATTTTCGCCCCCCGCTCGCTCATCACCACCAGCCGGGCGGAGAGGAGGGCCAGCTCCTGCAGGACGCGCCGCTGATCCGCGCCGGGATCTTGCAGGATGGTGTGCAGCGTCGTCACGACCGGTATTCGCAGGTCGCGCAGCAAGGCCAGGATAAAGCTGCCCGCCGGGCCGCCGTAGATTCCGTACTCGTGCTGGAGGCAGACCACGTCGGCGTTGCTGAAGTTCAGGTAATCGGCCGTGCGGCGGTAGGAGTCGAGGTCAGTTTCTCCGAACTCGAACCGCACTTCCCCTGGATACTCGTAGCCTCCGGGGAGATCGTTGACCGGAGCGACAAAACTTTCGGTCTCCGGAAACTGCTCCGCCATGGCCAGGCGCAGGTCGTAGGTGAAGGTGGCGATGCCGCATCTCCGAGGCAGATAGTCGCCGAGGAAGGCGATCTTTTTGAGGTGGGGAATGGTGTTCATGACGCGGTTCGCACCCGGGCGAAGCCCGGAGATGCTTACCGCATGCGTTTTCCGCACGCGGGCTTAAGCTCAGCCCGCCCAATCACCCATCGGGTTCAGACCATGAACCGGAGTGGGTGATGATTTTCCACCCCTGAGGACAAATCACAACTGTTATCGTCGTCCCCGTGGCGTGGTCGAGGGCTCCGCTTTCCAACGTGGCGAATTCGGCTACGCTCCCCGGATGCGCATCCTCGGTATCGAAACCTCCTGCGACGAGACCGCCGTCGCGCTGGTGGAGAGCAATCCCCGCTCGACCGATGTCATCGCGGAGGCGGTCAGTTCCCAGATCGAGCTGCACCGGCCCTACGGCGGGGTCGTGCCGGAGATGGCCACGCGCGAGCATTTGCGCAACCTGCCGCTCCTCGTCCCGCGCGTGATGCGCGAGGCGCGGCTGCGGCTCTCCGCCATTGATGGCATCGCGGCGACGGCCGGGCCCGGTCTCGCCTCGTCGCTCCTCATCGGCCACTGCTACGCCCGCGCCCTGGCCGTCGCGCTCTCCAAGCCGATGATGGGGGTGAATCACCTGGAGGGTCACCTCTACTCGCCGTTTCTCTCCAACCAGCTTCCGGTCGAATTTCCGTTCGTCGGACTCATCGCCAGCGGCGGCCATACGCTGCTGGTCCACGCCCTGGGCTGGAACCGGTATGTGAAACTCGGCTCGACCGTCGATGACGCCGCGGGCGAGGCGTTCGACAAGGTCGCGCGCCTGATCAATCTGCCTTATCCCGGCGGCCCGGAAATCGAGAAGCTCGCCAAGATGGGCAACCCCGAGGCCTATGGTCTTCCGCGCAGTTTTCCGGAGCGCGACAATCTCAACTTTAGTTTCAGCGGCCTCAAGACGGCGGTCCGGTTCTTCTACGAAAAGACGCCCCACGTGCAGGCCGATCCTGTCTGGGGCTACGATCTGTGCGCCTCCTTCCAAAAAGCCGTTATTGACGTGCTGGTGCGCAAGTCGATCCAGGCCGTCTCGCTGACGCGGGTGGGACGGCTGGTCGCCTCGGGCGGCGTGCTTTGCAACAAGACCCTGCGCGAGGAATTGTCGGTGGCCTGCTACGAGGCGGGCATCCAGCTGATCGTGGCCGCTCCCGGTTTCTGCACTGACAATGCCGCCATGATCGCCGGCACGGCGGCGGAAAAAATGGAGGCCGGCATCGAGCCGCAGGTCAACGACGACATCGATCCTAACCTCGATCTATTTTCCCCCGAGCCAGGACGGGACCTCGCCCGCGGCCTCGGCCGCGCGATCAAGCTCAAAAAGCGAAAGACCCAGGAGCTCGCGCAGGAGCGTCCCGTTGGTCCGGCGCACCAGGTCCGATGACGGCGCCGCTTCCGGTGCGTGGTTGAGGATGATGCCGGCGCAGGTCACCCCCGCCGCGCGGATGCTCTCGACGGTTAGCAGCGTGTGGTTGAGCGTGCCGAGTCCCGCGCGGGCCACGACGACGACGGGCAGGCCCAGGTCGCGCGCCCAGTCCCGCACCTCGTAACCTAGGGCGAGCGGAACGCGCCAGCCGCCCACACCTTCCACGGCGAGCGGGGAGAAGCGCTGACCCATTCGTAAAATGGCGCGATTCAGTTCCGCGAAATCGATCGTCCGACCTTCGCTTCTCGCGGCCACGAGTGGCGCGGCCGGCTCGCGCAGGTAAACGGGATTGATTTCGTCCAGCGAAAGAACGTTCCCGCCGGCTTCCCGTAGGAGTTTTGCGTCATCGCGGTCCCCCGCCGCAATCGGCTTGAGTCCGGCTGCGGCATGACCCTGCGCGCGCCAACGGCGGACCAGCCACGACGTGACCCAGGTCTTGCCGACGCCGGTATCGGTTCCCGTGATAAAAAACGAGGGCATCTTATTTGGCGGGCGACGCTTTGCGGGCAGCCTCCAGCTCGGCCAGGTTACGCTGCGCCTTCTCCCATCCGGGCGAAAGGCGGAGCGCCTCCCGGTACTCGGCCTCGGCCTGCGCCACGTGTCCCTCGCGCGCTTCGACCACACCCAGGTTATTGTGCGGCTCGGGGAGGGTAGGGTCGAGCCGGATGGCCGCGCGAAATTGCACCGCTCCCATCTCGGGCCGGCCCGATTCCACATCGGCGTTGCCGAGATCGACGAGGGCGCGCGGGTTGTCGGGATAGTGGGCCAGCGCACCGCTCCAGATCGTCACGCCGTTCAGGTATTCGCCATTGCGCTGGAGCGTCAGCGCGACACTCGCCAGGACCAGGACCGCAACGGCTGCGAGGCGGAATCGCCCGAAGATCAGGTCCAAACCCAGGACGACCAGCAGGAGGACGGCGGCGAGCGGAAGATACATGCGGTGTTCCGCCAGCGTCTGTTTGGCCAACGGCACAAAGCTGGAGGTGGGCGCGAGAATGGCGAAGAACCAGGCGCCCAGGAAACCCAGGGCCGAGCGCCTCCAGAGAAGAAAGCCGGTCGCGAGCAGCAACGCCAAGACGACCAGCGCCTCCGGCCAGACCGCGCCGAATCCGGACACGAGCGTCGTGCCGTAGTCGAAGATGAGCGGATGGGGCCAGAGCGACAGTCCTAGGTAAAGGACGATGGCATGCAGCTGCGTCAGCGCGTAATGCCACGAATCGATTTTGAGGCCCGTCCCCACCGCGTTTCCGCGATTGCCCACGTGCACCATTTCGTAGGCGAGCAGGCTCCATGTGGCCGCCAGGGCGAAGTAGTATTTCGGGCGGACCCGCAGCGCCTCGCGCAAGGATCCGGCCACCAACGTCCGGTCGTAGAGCAGCACGAGCAGCGGCGCGGAAATCATCACTTCCTTGCTCGCCATCCCGGCCAGGCAGGTCGCCACCGAAAGGATCAGCCAGCCCCCGGCTTTTTCCGCCGCACCCCGGATGAAGGCATAAAATGTCAGCAGATAAAACAGCCCCATGAGTGCTTCAGCGCGCTGGGAAATATAGGTGACCGACTCGGTTTGCAGCGGATGGACCGCCCACAGGGCCGCGACCGCGCCGGCGATCTCCAGCGACCGCTCCCGCCATCGCGCCGGAATAGCGGGAAGCAAAAGCGTCCGCCGCACCACGCCGAACAGGGTGAGCACTGCGAGCAGATGGATGCCCAGATTGAGCGCGTGGTAGCTTCCGACCGCTTCCCCGCTCAGCGCGTAATTCAGCGCGAAGGTCAGGTTGACCAGGGGCCGTCCGCTTACCGGTGTGCCGTTGGTCGGCGGCGACAGGACCGGTCCGGGCGGCCAGAGATGCCGGATGGTCGGGTTGTCGGTGATCGCCCCGGAATCGTCGAAAAGAAACAGCCCGGAAAAGCTCAGCGAGTAGGCGATCATCGTGACCAGGACGATGGCCAGCGCGACCCGCCGGGGCGGCGAGAGGCGGAAACGGGTGGGGAAGTCGGGATTCACGGACGACCGATTATCGCGGGATTTCACGAAAATCCCATCCGATTGCGCAGGGCCGAAACGATCCCCTGCCGCTTCAATGACCATGCCGCCCGCCAGAGTTTCTCCATTCATCTATCGACAAGCCGAGAGCCGCAATGCAATTTTCGGCTGACCATGTGGAGGTGGATTTACGGAGCCAATCTGGAAAAAAAGGCCCACGGTCTCGGCACCTACGCGGCCGCGCTGGCTTATTGTTTCGTCCTCTCGGTCGTGCCTTTTGTGGTCCTTTCCTTCGCCTTCGTCGGCCAGTTCGTTGGTGATTTGAATGTCCACGCCTACCAGCGAACGCTGGAGGACGTGCTGCCGGGAGAAAGCACCAGCGACGTCGCCGCCATCCTCGCCAAGATCCACGACACCTACAGTCACAACGCGACCGCCCAGACCATCGGTCTTCTCTTCGCACTTTATACCTCGTTCAACCTGATGAACCAGATCGTGCGGACGCTGCTGTTCATCTTCGATGACGTGCGACGGCCCTATGAATGGACGTGGAAGGTTCTCGTCAAGACGGTTTCCCTGCTCGCCATCTGGAGCTTCCTCCTGCTCGTCCTGACCGGCTGCTCGATCGTCGGGGTCGTCGTCCATCACTCGTCGCGTGGTTTGGAGGGCGCGTGGCGGTTGACGAGCGACCTGGTCACCGTCGCCGCGCTCTTCTGCGCCTTTTTCACCACCTATTTCCTCGTGCCAAGCAAACGCTTCCGTCTGCGCCAAGTGCGTGACGGGGCCCTCGTCGCCTCGCTCGGCTGGATCGCCTGCAGTCTGGTTTTCTCCAACGTGCTTCCGCACCTCCTGAGCATGAACCTGGTTTACCGCGCGCTCGGTTCGGTCGTGATCATTCTCTTCTGGGCGCAGGCCTGCGCCTGGTCGGTCATCGGCGGCGCGTGCTGGATGGTCCGCTTCTCCTCGCGGCGGTAACGGACGTCACGCGCCCAGGTAGGCGAGGGTCTCGGCCGCCGCGCGCCGGCCGTCGAGCCACACGTCCTCCACCGTCGATTGGCTGCACGAGTCGCCGCAGAAAAACACGCCCGGTGGCAACTCGATTTTTTTCCGCGTGGCGGCCAGCGGCCGGCCTCGGGGCCAGACATGGATCGAACTCGCCCGACAAAGTCCCGAGGAGATGTGCCAGAGTTTTTCGTGTTCCCGGACGAGCGCGGGCAGGTAGCTCTCCGGCGGTTCTTCCGCGTGCGCGACGCTGAAGCTGGACGAGGCATTGACGATGAAAACCGTCTTGTTGCCGATGATCCGCCCGGCCTTGTGATTCTCGCAGTAGCTGGCGGCGATCACCGGGCTGTCGTCCGGCAGCACGCGGGCATAACAGTGGCGGCCCGGCTCCAGTCCGTCGTTGGCATATTCCAGTAGCGCGGTGAGGACCGGCTCATACTCCACCGGCGGATGCGGCAGTTGAAAGAGGCGCGCCATCTCCGGTCCCGGGATCGCGCTCACCACCGCGCTGAATTCCTCGCCCAAAATCTCGATCTTCTCATCCCCGAACGAAACCGATTCCACCGGCTGGTTCAACCGGATCCCGAGGCCCTGCGCCAGCACATGGGCCAAATAATTATTTCCCTGCAGCACATAGAAGCGGGGCCCGCACGTGCTCATCACCAGCCGCTCGTTCTCGTCCAGGATCGGGGAGACGAGGGGCCGGAATTGGCGCAGCCGGGTAAGCAGCTCTTTCTTGAACTCGGTCGAATGCGCGGTGAAATACTGCACGCCCAGATCGATCAGATGACCCTGCCACAGGCGCGTGGCACAGCGTCCGCCGAGCGCCCCGCTGCTTTCGAAGAGCCGCACGTCCACCCCCGCCGCCTGCAGGGCATGCCCGCAACTGATGCCCGACAAGCCGCCGCCGATGATGGCGACGGGTCCTGATTTTTTCACAGCGTCAACGTAGGCACCGCGCCCGGGCGACTCAATACCCGAAAGGAAAACTTCGCCCCAAGGTTGACGACAGAAGCTGTTAAGTCCGCGCGCATCTCGCGGGTGACAGCGTCAACATCTTCGGCGAAACTCCCGCATGCGTCTGTTTTCCCTCCTCGCGCTTTGGGCCCTCGGTCCAGCCTTCCCGCTGGCGGGGGCCACGCTTCCCGGCACGCCGCCTGCGCCAGGACTTCCGCCCGAACCGTGGCAGCGGGCGGACGGACCCTGGGAATGGAATTTTCCCCGCGACCACGGAGCACATCCCAGCTTCAAGACCGAATGGTGGTACTTCACCGGCAACGTGCAGGACGCGCAGCAGCATCGCTTCGGCTACCAGCTCACCCTCTTTCGCCAGGGAGTGCAGTTCAAGCCCGCGCAGCCGAATAGCCAATGGGGCGTGCGCGATTTCTACTTCGGTCATTTCACCATCAGCGACCTCGCGGCCGGGCGCTTTCATGTCGAGGAACGGGTCAGTCGCGGCGCGCTCGGCGAGGCGGGCGCCGCCACCGACCGCATGGACGTCAAGCTCGGCTCGTGGACCATCCAGCAGCAGGGCGCGCAGGAGGACTACAAGCTCTCCGCCCACGCCGCCGACTTGGACCTCAACCTCGAGGAACATCCGCTCAAGCCGCTCGTGCTCGAAGGCGTGCACGGCTTGAGCCAAAAGGACCGGGGGCAGGGGGAGGCCTCCTACTATTATTCCTACCCGCGCCTGGCCACCACCGGCGAGCTGCGCATCGGCGACACCACCTATCCGGTCACCGGCCTCGGCTGGTTCGACCATGAATTCAGCACCGGCTCGCTTGGAAAGGACCAGGTCGGCTGGGACTGGTTCTGCCTCCAGCTCGACAATCGCGAGGAAGTCATGCTCTACGTCATGCGCGACAAATCGGGGGCCATGGACCCCGTCTCCGAAGGCACCTGGGTCCGCGCGGATGGCAGCTCGGACCGCCTTCCGCCCGGCAGCTTCACCGTCGAGAAGACCCGGACCTGGACCAGTCCCGTCACCGCGGCGGTCTACCCCGCCGGCTGGCACGTCGTCATTCCCGCTCATCAGGCCGACCTCACCATCTCTCCCGCCCTGGCCGACCAGGAACTGCGCCTGAGCAAGATGGGAAATCTCGACTACTGGGAAGGCGCCTGCACCTCGTCCGGCACGATCGACCACGTGCAAGTCACCGGCGTCGGCTACACGGAACTGACCGGGTATGCCGGCGCACTCCGCACCGGCTTCGAAAAATAAAGGTGACGCGGCACGTCATGCCATCAGGACGCAGCCCGACATCCTGTGATATTTTCTCGTCCGCTCATGTTCTTCATGTTCATCTCCCCCTGATGCGTGATTCGCTGTTGAAATCGAAACCTTCCCCACCCATCTTTGAAGTAACCAACCTCCGCATCGAGCGCGAATCGGTCATCATCCGCGACATCAGTTGGCGCGTGGAGCCGGGCCAGCACTGGGCGGTGCTCGGCGCCAACGGCTCGGGCAAGACCTCGCTGCTCAGCGCCATGACCGGCTACCTCATTCCCAGCAGCGGCGAAATCCGGATCGGCGACGATTCCTTCGGCACCAGCGACTGGCGCGACGTCCGCCAGGCCGTCGGCCTCGTCAGCTCCAGCCTGGGCCACCGCATCGAGCCGGACCAGACCGCGCAGGAGATTGTTCTTTCCGGCCGCGACGCCCAGATCAACTTCTGGGGAAAGATCGACGCCACCGCCTCGCGGCAGGTCCGCCGCGTCCTGCGCCACGTCCTCGCCCTGCACCTGCGCGACCGGCCCTGGCGCGTCCTCTCCCAGGGAGAACGCCAGCGGGTCCTCATCGGCCGCGCCCTCATGGCGCGCCTGCGCATCCTCTTTCTCGACGAGCCGTGCGCCGGCCTCGACCCCGTTGCGCGCGAGGATTTCCTTCACTTCCTGGCCGGGCTGGGACGCCAAAAAAACGCCCCGACCCTCATCCTCGTCACGCACCACGTCGAGGAGATCATGCCGCTCTTCACGCATGTCCTCCTGCTCCGCGCGGGCGGCGTGCTCGCCTCCGGACCCCGTCGCGCAACCCTCACCTCGCGCCATCTCTCCGCCGCCTTCCAGGCCCCGCTTCAGCTCAGGACCCGCGCCGGACGTTACCGCCTGACCGTCGGCCCGGGCCACGGTTCCTTCCAAAGCTAGGTCCACGCCCGAAAAGTCCCACCTTCCGAATTGCCTTTTCCCTCCGGCTCCGACAACATTCCCGCTCGGTCCGCCGGCTCACGCGGGTGTAGTTCAATGGTAGAACGGTAGCCTTCCAAGCTACACACGAGGGTTCGATTCCCTCCACCCGCTCGCCCGTTGACAATCAACTTGTTGCGTGCAATTTGGGTTTAAAAAATGGAAAAGTCAGAACAAAAATCAGAACTCGTTTGCTTATTTCAATAACGTTTTCAGATGTATCCGCTCCTGATTTTGAGAGCGTTTAGGCAGTGCTGTAGAATCAGCCGAGCTTTCAGAGGCCTGAAAACAGGTCGTTCCAGTCACACTGGAGAACCTTCCGTAAGCGTACAAATACGGCCAAGGAGGGAACCCGCAAGCCGCCTTCAATGCTCTGTACGTGGCGGGTGCTCACGTCCAACTTTTCTGCAAGAGCTTCTTGGGTAAGCTTACGTGCTTGGCGAAATTTGGCCACGTTACGGCCAAGGCGAATGGATGGATCGGCGATGGTTTTCTGTAAGGGCAATTACTCGCCTTAGCCCTCTCCGCTCACATTCTCCACGACCTATAGGTGTGACGATCTATCGGTGTGCCTTTTGGCTTGCTGTCTGATTCTTGTTTGCGCTAGCAAGAGAGAGGTTGCTGACCGCTTTTAAACCTTTCAGGGGCTTTGTTAAAAAAGGCATGAAAATCCTTCTTATTTCTGTCGGTATTGCACTGGCTCTTCAATCGACTCAGGCCGACCCACCGACTACTGCGACCTTAGGGCCAACCGACAGCTCTACTCCGACGGCCTCGGTCAACTCGCCTGAAACCTGGACAACGACTGACGGCAAGGTGTATGTGGGAGTCAAGGTGGTTAAAGTCGAGGATGATGCCGTAACAATTCTTGATAGTGACGGCGGCGCCCGTGTTCCAATCGCCTCGCTTCCGCTAGATCTACAGAAGAGATTCAATTACGATCCCGCAAAAGCAAAGGCTGCTGCCGATGTCCGCGCCAAAGAGGACGCTGCACAAGCAAACGCTATCGCCGCCCAAGCTGAGGCAGCAACGCAAGAAGCTGCTCGCAATGCAGAAATCGAACAGGTGAAAAGAGTGGCTGAAAAAGAAAAAAGAAACATTCTCGGCACGGTCATTCAGGTTATTGATTTGTCAGCTAATACGAAAGGTTACTTGGTTGCCCTAAAAGCCCTTTTACCAAGCAGCTATTACTTCTCTAATATCGACTCCGGCGAGGTAATTTTGCTCATAGGAGGTGGAACAGATTACGTCGATAATGATTATGTTTCTGGGGGGAAAGGTTTTATTGGAGGAGAAGTTTTTGACAAAGGCATCGACGTTTATTATGCAGGTACAACGAATTATACCAGTACCTTGGGAGCTCAAAAAACCGTCCGAGTCTATTCTCCCGATGAAGATATAGCAGTCCGAGTCCTCTTAAAGTCGAAGAACTAAAAATATTGAGTTTCTATGTACACCCAATACCCCGATAAGAAATCTCATTGGACTTGAGAGGGCGCCGGTTATTGTTTCCAGAGGAAAGCCCTCAAGTGAGCAACGAGTTCGCCCTGGCTCACGTCGTCAGTAGTTCTTCTACCTGGAGAACACTTTGAAGAGCATCCACCCTCGGCCCGGCGACCTCTTGGTCTGTGGTTGTGTCGAAGACGGCTATGCGCTTGGAATGTTTCTGAGGGTCCATCGCATCCACCCATTCTTCCAGCGCCAGCAAAGAACCAGCCGTGTGGGATACGTGGTAACGGAACCATCGAACGCCGAGGCCGCCATTTGGAAACACCGCCTTCGCCGGATCGAAGCCCGAAAGGCAAAGAGGGCGCCCGTTGGCGAGTTCAACGCTATTTAACGGGAGCCGGTTGTGGGCATGGGGCGAAACACTTCCCCATCTGAAATTTCCGGCGATCGCACTCATCCGGAACATCGTGTTGAATTTCATTGAGTGCGTATAGGGTGTCGAATCGGTGAGCATTGCCGTGTCCAACGACTCCGCCTGCCGTTGAATAGGGCCGGTGGCCCGGCGCTGGATAATAGCCAGACGCCCCTGATGCTGGGTCATCAGCCACCCAAGGCCCAAGCCGCTGTAGTTGTCGGTTTGGGCCATCACATGGTCCAGCTCGGTATAATTGCCGGGATACCTTGGACGAGGCCAACAGCTACCTCCAGAGTAAAGAAACCCCGAATCAAGCGTTACCACGAGTTCGGGGACGGGCCCGGCTTGATCCGCGACTGCCTTTTCCCACGCCGCCTTGAGATTCTCAATTGGATCGGATTGCGATCCGATGATGTATCGCAACGGCCACGCATGGGGCTGGCCCTGTGGCGGGGGCACGAGAGCCGGATGATCATCCACCATCTGAGGATAAGGCGGGATGTCCTTGAGAGATTCCCAATCCTTGCGCAGGTCCGCGCTTTTCAGGGTCGATTTGATCATGATAGCCGAGATCACCTGGTCCACCGGGACGTGCGCCTTCCCATCGGAATCCCCCGGGAAAGTGACGTGGGCCTCGGCGGGGGCCACGATGAGGTCAATCTGGTGCTTCGAGTGGTTGCCCTCATAGTCTGTTATAACCCCGCCGGTAAGAACTCGGACGCCCGGCCCCAGGCTCCGCTGGAGGAACTGTTGCCAAATCCGCTCCATCTCCAGGCCAAGGTCGCTATTTGACTCCAGGGAGCGAGCGCCAAGTGTCTGCTCCAGAAGACGCACCCGTATGCCTTGATAGTGGCTCCTAAGTTCTGCGGCGGCGCCGTACTTGTCCTCCCGAGGATGGAGCGCCCGTTCGAGCCTCTCAAAGACCGAGCACACCGGAACCGGAATATACCGCCACAGTTTCTCTGACAGATCATCGCAAACAGTCTCCGCCGCCCGGGCCTGCTTGATCAGTCGCTCGGCGCTCTTGAGCCGAGGCACGCCGTTGGCGATCGCCGTCTGCGTTTCCGTTGCAAGTTTGTTCAGGGCCAGGATGGCGCCGGTCAACTCGGCAACATCGGCCCGGGCGAGCAGCTTCGCCTGTTCATCGAGAATAAGACGCAAGGCCTGTTCAATGATGGCTTCGGCATCGGCATTCATGGGCGTTCTTGGAGATCAGTTGATGGTCAGCCGGCCATCCCGGATCTTGGCAGCTTCATCGGCGATAGGGGCGAGATTATTGATCTGGGCTTCATCCCGGGCGAAGAGGAAACGGGTGACGTGGTGGGCGATGTTTCGGTTAAGGTCCCGGATTTCCATCTTCTGGCTTTTACGATGAATCATGAGATCGCCGCGATCGAGCATGATCAGGCAGCAGGACTGAGTCAGTGGTAGGATCTTGCCGCAGCCCGGCGTAGTGATCCCGTATCCACGCCACGAGTTTCGGGGCCAGTTTGGCGGTGGCGAAAGGATCAACGGATTGTCGCTAGTGACGAAAGAACAGTCACCTTCGGCATGCAGAACCATCCAGTTCATCAGGCGGAAATAACCAGCTATCGGTTCCGCCTGCCTGAGCATCATTTCCAGGCTGAGGCTACGTTTGATGTCCACGTTGAGCCCGTCTTCCTTGAATAGTTCGAGAAGCCTGGCTGGCTCGACCGTCATCGCCTTCCCGGTTTCCGTGGTGAACTCATCGATCGATTTCTTAACGTCCTCTTCGTCTCGGAACATCCTCCTCATTTGCAGGCGAAGAAAATGCTCCGCCATTTTCTCAACTCCGCGCTGGAAGTCGGGCACCCTCATCCATTGGAACGAGGCATAGAGCGAGACTATGTCCTTGGATTCTTGACTGAGCTGCTTTCCATCCGCCAATTCCGCAATTAGCGGCATGGCCGCGCTTTCCACATCTCGAGGCCCTTTTCGATAATATTGTCGCGCTTCCCGTCCTTCTCGACGCTGTAGTAGTGATTGATGACCGCAACGTTTTCGGGTCGTTCATTGCGCGTTTGTCGCTTTTTGCCATCGCGTAACCACAGTCGCTCTCCCTCCCGGCAAAAGCCTGCAAGGTAGAATCTCGGCACATAATGTTGACGCTTTGGCTCGCTCATAGCGGGGCAGGTTAGTAAGACGGGAGGGAAAACAATGCTGTCTCGACGGATGCTTTTCCGGAGGCAACGCGGAAGGTCTCGAACAGTGGACGAGCCTCGTCGAGAAATTCAGATGAAACGAAAATGATCGCCTTGTCTGGACGCAGCTCAAGGACTCGGGCCAGAAAGCGGTCCAGTTCGGCCTGTTTCGGGCGACCGGACTTGCACTCACACAGGACCAAATCTCCGTCACACAGGCAGATCAGATCGAGTTCTCCTGCGGGATTACCTCTAGCCCCCGTAAAAACGTCAAGCGAGGGAGAAAAGTAGAAACCGTAGAACGTCTGAGTCGCAAGCTCACGGAGTGCATGGAGCACCATAAGCGTCCCTGTACTCATGGCCCGGCGTGCCAGACTATTGAGCCGGTAACTCCATTCCGGGTCGGGCGGGAGGGCATGGGAGTAGCCGCATCCGGCACACTCAACCCGTTGCCCAAGGCTCCTCGCTGGGTACCATTGCTGCCCTCCACACTCGGAGCATTTCAGGTTAAGCCCGAGATAAAAGATTCCCCGTTCGATGAGGTAGGCCAGATTCTTATCGAGTTCGCCTGTCGTCATGGGCTTCACGCCCGCCGCGTAGCTGACACCCTGCCGGTCCGAGCCATAGCTCAGCGGAATAGGGCCGGGGCCATCCGCTGCCGCAATTTCGTTCAGCCACTCTCGCATTCGCCGTAGGGTGAGATACCGATCTTCGCTGCGGCCCTGGACTACCCGAATGGCATCACCAGCCAACGCCCTACTAACTTTCTCCGCTTCCTCGCTCCCCAGTGATGAGAGTCTCTTTGCGAATAAGTCCTGCATTTGGCCTTCCATTCTCTCGTCTTGTCGGAACCGGGAGCCTGACAGGTACAGGAAGATCTTTGACCAGAGTTTTCGCTCCAGAAACGGCCTTGATGCTTCGATGTCCCCAAAAAGCGGGATGATGCTTTTCAAATGGCGACCGGGCTCCGACAGCGAATATATCACGTCGCGTGTCTGGGCCGGGCGCGGACGGTTCCTCAGGTCGTTGACATCAAATCCCGTGGCGGGGCCACTGATAAAGTAATGGACGAAGTGTTCTGGGGATGGTTGAGACAGGGTTAGTTCCGGGCGAGCCGCCCGGTCAAATGGGCCTGAGGTGAGCTGTATTTTGGAGACCATGATGCGGAGCCGATCCACCCGGCTCTCCTTTCGCAAGATGGATGACGCAATGTCACTGCCCCGCTTTCTGGGCAGGATCAGGAAATTATCCATAAGCCTCAAGCCATCGTTGGAGTCCTGCTGCACTTGTGCCTCCACGGCCCAGGTGGCCTCAGACGACATCACCGCAGCGGGAACGTCGATCCCGAAGGTCTGCTGAGCCTCGTAAATGCGATGGCGGGTCGCCGACTGCGAGTTCAGTCGTGGCAAGATTACATCGGCTTCGCGATCACGCCTCCGCTTCTCACGCCTGACCGCCTCCCAATCGCTGAGGCGATGGTGGCTGGGGCTGACTTTGTGCGGCGCCTGAGCAAGCGCCTGGAGAAACGCCTCAGACGCCTGGTAGCTGGCTTCGTCGGAGATCAGGCTGATGAACCTGCTATTACTGCTATGCAGCCCGGAGTACTGCCACAGGTACATCGAAAGGGCGTCGGCAAAGCCGGCGGTGGGGAGAATTATCGGCGGGAGCCAGAGCCGATGCTTATACGGCTCAGCCCAGTAACCGGTGGTACGGGTGTCGGCCCAGTAAGCCGCGAAGAGTTCAGGTGCGTCGCCGACATAGACGTTGAATCCGCCGCTCCAATTCCACGTCGACATATCTACCGGGCGAATCAGGGCTGGAATCTGGCAGGGTGCAACCACCTGCAATGGGTGGCGATAAACCTTCTTGGGAACCAGATCGCCGGCCAAGGAGATAAAGAAGGAATTCAACGATTCCTGGTCGTGGAGCCTGAATTCGACGTGAGGAAAGCCCTCCATGACTCCCTTGAGCCACGCTGGGCGGTGGATAATTCCCTCATGCCTCGGGTCGGTCCACTGGGGCAAGAAGCCGAAGTTGCGATGCAGGAATGATGGCGTGTACGTCGCGCACATATGGGTGAACGTCAGTACAAGCAATGGATTATCCTGCTTACTCAGCAAGTCGATTGTTGGGTGCATCGGCACCCCCGATAGGACCGGAATCGATGGGTCGAAGTAAACGCCCGTCCCAATTGGATTGGGGTGGGCGTTGATCGACCAAGGCCTAAGTTCGTGGAGTCGGTCCAAAAGCCCTTCTGCAAGCGGGGCAAAGGTGTAAATCCGGTCTGGATCAGCGTCCTCAAGGTCAAACCAAACCTCATCAGTCAAACCGGTGGCGCCGCTGAAGCAGTGAATCGAGTCGCGCCGTGCTCCCCAATTGCTGGCCGAGTAAGTAACAATCCCGTCGAAGATGCTCCGAAGAGCGGCACTACCCGGGCGAAAGTGGTCGGTGTCCACCAAGTACGCTGTGCGTACAGGGCGGTTTCGGAGGTAAACGAGGCCGGTGGACAAGCTTCAAGTTTGCTCTCCATCAAGTTAGGGAGGCAAGTCGCACGTTTAATTTGTAAGGCGCTAGCTTGCGGAGTTAACAGACTGGCTCCTAATGATGATAACGGGAGGGACCGTTTGTAGAGCATATGTCCATTATCCAAGCCGATGTGCGGGTAGGAGTACTTCGTCAATTAATCCGATCTTAAACAGACGATTTGATTACAATCATCCCAGCCGTCATGGAACAGCATGGATTGATTCGTGAGCAAGGTAGCGCTCTACCGCAAAGCTAGTTGTCTGCCTAGGTGGCCATCAAATCTGGTGCTGGTAACACTTCAGGAGGCATCCCGAACGTTATGCCTCTCGCCTCCGCCTCTGCATGCAGCTCATAGCGGCGCCTGAAAAACTTCTCCAAATGTTCAGGTGAGAGTTGAAGAACTGGTTCTACCCTTTGGATCGGACTACCTTCGGCGCTTGCAATCTCCATCCTCTGTCGCGCTCCCCATTCGGCTGGGTTGCGGCGCTCCAAAAACCAAGCACTCGCCTGCCAGGAAGTCTCTCCCGCTTTCTGGATTCGCATGAGGGCTCGCTGTTCAGCTTCAGCACTGGCCTTTTTTACCATGTGCCAAAAATTGAATGATAGGGTTCCCTCTTTGGCACTTGCGCCATCCGCCATCCATCGATTGAAGGTGGATAAGCGCAGTCCTGCTAACATACAGGCGTTTGAATAAGTGTTACCTGCCAGGAGAGTGCTTTTCAGTATCTCCATCTTCATTCTATCAAGCCGACCATCTATTCTGCCGCGCCGCGAACGGGGTTTTCCATTTGCACGTGTGATGCGCATCTTCGGCGAAATCTGTTTCGGTGGAGACAGCGCGGGTAAATCGGGAGCGATCACCTTTGCTTTCGGTGGGCCTTTTCTCTTCGTGGCCATTCCTGGCTGAGTAGCCTGATTCTTTGACATGGTTACTGAGAGGGCTTAAGGGTAATCGTCCTAGTCGCCACAATATTATTAATAAGCCAGAATCGGCTCAGGTGGCCTGGATTCGGGAAGAATGTCTTCCCAACAAAAATTCTGTTCTCGCAACTGTGCAGCGGTAATGCGCCTTCTCCATTCCCTTCCAGTTCTAGATTTCATGACGGAGAGCAAGAGTTCGACTGGAGAATCAATCCCCGCTGCTTGTGCTTGACGTTCAACTATTGCTAGCGCCTCATATTTATCTCGCGGACAGATCATTTTCTGGGAAGGGGCAAACGTGGTCAAAAGCGTACGAAAGGCTTGATAGCATCTTGCAAAGCATAATTCGGTTACTTGCGCCTTTCCTCCAGCGACGTATTTCCTGAGAGGCTCCTTGTGGAGTTGAATTTCCACGCGCACTACCTCTCCAGGCGCATGCCTGTCCTTCAGCCGTTTGTCGTACATAATGATGCGTTTGTCGCAATAATCCCAAGAAGCAGAACGTCCTTCGTCATACACGCGTTTTTTGACTTTGCACCTAGGGAACACGCAATGCCGATGCGCTCTTATGAGCGCGGCCGGGCA